>JBBBDQ010028965.1:40000-107500 GCA_037127315.1 Ascarosepion bandense
AGGTAACTGAATAACAAAAGAAAAAAAAAAGAAATTCATGTAACGTGTTTCTTTTTTAAAAATAACTTCACCAGACGAATGTTCTTGTTGATGGAATTATGTAGAAACATTATTTTAGTCTGATGAACTTTCATATATTTTGTCATTCAATTAATTACCATTTGTCTGATATATAGAGGTTATTCGTCATATTTCTTAGATATATGTATGTGGACAAACGAAATCATTGTTTGTGTAAAGAAAACAAGCAGGAAAAAGCGACGCTAATCAGCCTGATCTGACTCATAAGTTCGAGCCCGCCGATGGGTTCATCTACTGGATTTTTTTAGCTATAACGGCTCAGAACGAGAAATCGGGGAGCCGAGTTCGAATTCCAGCTGAATCCATTGTATTCACTTACGCGCAAATACCCTTGGGAAAGGTATTAATCCGTCTCTTCCTTCCAGTTATGGGTTAAATAGCAGGACAGATTAGGTTCTATAGCCTTGGTCGGCAACCAGTCTACTGCAGAAAGCAATGGCAACCTACTGCGGGATAATCTTCTGCCCAGTCAGTTATGTCTCTTTGAGACATGATCATCCAAAGCGTGTTTCAAGTATGGCACTTAACTGACTGACTGAATATAATAGTTGAAAACATGATTAAAGCTTCTACTAGGCATAAAGTGGGGGATCAGTTTTATATTGTTTTGAAGTAATAAACTGATCCCCCACTAATTACTACTTAATACATCTCTTCCGCCTCTAGCTATTAGTCAAATAACAGGACAGATTGGGTTCTATAGCCTTGGTCGGCAACCAGTCTACCGCAAAAAGCAATGGCAACCTACTGCGGGATAATCTTCTGCCCAGTCAGTCATGTCTCTTTCGAGACATGATCGCCCAAGCGTGTATCACGTATGACACTTAACTGACTGATGAAAAGAGCTGGCACGACATATAATTGGGGATCGCAAAGGTACTATTTACACTCGTCATTTCTCTGTTGTTATTTCTCAGTTACGTTATATAAACGCAAGATGATACTTTTAATATGTTAACAATGGTTAAAAACAAAATCCCTCTTAAAGGCATGACATTTTTGTTTATAATGTTTTCATCCTTTTCATTATTTGGCTCAATCACCGAAGTTAAGCAACGTTGAGCCTGGATGTGCGTTGTGGTACAGCGGATATCGGCTCGGAACGAGAAACCGCGGAGCCGAGTTCGAATTCCAGTTGAATCCATTGTATTCACTTACGCGCAAATACCCTTGGGAAAGGTATTAATCCGTCTCTTCCTTCCAGTTATGGGTTAAATAACAGAACAGATTGGGTTCTATAGCCTTGGTCGGCAACCAGTCTACCGCAGAAAGCAATGGCAACCTACTGCGGGATAATATTCTGCCCACTCAGTCTTGCCTCTTTCAAGACATGATCGCCCAAGCGTGTATCACGTATGGCACTTAACTGACTGAGCCTGGTCAGTTATTTAAAGGGATGACCGCTTGCGAATACCAGGTGCTGTAAGCGTGTAGTGACAGATGTGCGTTGTGGTGCAGTGGATATCGACTCGGAAAAAAAAATCTGTGAGCCGAGTTCGACAGGTTAAGAGGCTCATCCCTTGTTCCCTGTTTAGGATGTGGTTTCCGGCTTTCTCTTTTCCAATCTTCTCACTTTGTTTTTTTGTTTTTCAATTGGAGTAGATAGATCTATCTATCGCCCAGTTCACACTCCACCCATGTCTATTGAACAGGTTAAAAGGCTCATCCATTGTTCCCTGTTTAGGATGTGGTTTCTGGCTTTCTCTTTTCCAATCTTTTCGCTATTACGTAGCCCCCTGCACATCAGTGGCGTTACCGCCTTGCTCGGGGTGATACGATTAAAAAAAATACCCTGCATTCACTTAAGCTCTGGTACCCTTGGGAAAGGTATTAATCCGTCCCTTCCCTCCAGTTATGGGTTAAATAACAAAGGTAGGACTTGGGGATCCTACTCTTAAAAACAAATCCCAATGAATCATGATACTCGACAATAAAAATAAAAATAAAATAACCTGACCCCAAATCATTGGTTATAACCTTAAATAATACGATAAGGGTTGATAGGTCGTTAAACCTCGAAACAAACAAACAAAAATTGACTGGCTCAATGGCTTTGTATTGATTGACTATTAGTATAAAAAAAACGAGGCTAAAATTATGTTTTCTTCAATCTTTTTAGATACTCTGTAGTATTTCTTTCAGAAAATTTGTCAGATAATTTTCCCAGCACCCTTAAGGCAAGAAAGAAACTTAATGACCTTCTTAGACTTATTAGGTATTTTGAAACAGGAAACATGTGTCAGGGCGGAAGTGATTTGTCAGCTTTCTTTAATTCTTCTTCTTTATTTACCGTGTCCCCTCCGGACAAAGGCAATCATGGCTCTCTACAACTTAATAAATTTTGTCTTTCTGTTATTTCACCTAAACCATGATCTCCCATCCGTTTACTCAAGCTCACTGCGTTGTTTTCCTCAGGTTCTTGCCTTTAATCTGTCCTGGGAGAATCAGATTTTCTAAACCATTCTCCTTCTTTATATGTCCTAGAAATCTGGACTGTCTCTTCCTGGTTTTAAGTATAAGGCTAGTGCTCTCACCACCAAGTTGTTGGGGTCTGTTGGGGTCAGAAATAAAGACACAAAGGCGAAATAGTGTTAAACAAATATCTTACAAAGACAGTAGTACAAACATATACCAATGAGCAATTTTTAGAATGACTATTAATGTGGCTGTCAGAAGTATCTGCTGGAATAGATTCCGATCTCTCTGCTGTCATGTCTTTCTGCCTCTCTGCTCTACAAAGCAGAATAGCTATTTATATACAGTTCGGAAGAGTTCAATGTGTCATATGGGTAAGACCCCATAAGACCTCCTTCTAAATATTACCTCCACAGAAGTCTTAATGTTTTCTCCTTTTTGGATTCACGATGAGAAAAACCGTTGTTCTACCTTGTCCTTTTACACGGCGCTGTTCTGGGACCAATTGTGGTATTGATATGTCAAAAGTATCATACATGACATTCATTAATTCTTTTTCTTTTTTTTTCAAGAGAACTGCTGTCAGCATCGTCCGACAGGTGTTTTCTGATTTTATTTAAGTGTCTTTTATGAGTGAACTAATGACCTTTTATTATATAAATCATATTTTTTATTCTTTTGTCAATTTGAACCATTTCCTAGAAACATTTGTTATCCTGGTACATCCTGAAATAAACTGAGGATGTACAGTGGATATCGGCTCGGAACGAGAAACCGGGGAGCCGAGTTCAAATTCCAGTTGAATCCATTGTATTCACTTACGCGCAAATACCCTTGGGAAAGGTATTAATCCGTCTATTCCTTCCAGTTATGGGTTAAATAGCAGGACAGATTGGGTTCTATAGCTTTGGTCGGCAACCAGTCTACCGCAGAAAGCAATGGCAACCTACTGCGGGATAATCTTCTACCCAGTCAGTCATGTCTCTTTCGAGACATGATCGCCCAAGCGTGTATCACGTATGGCACTTGACTGACTGACGGGTTGGTAGCGTTTCGTAGGTACCGTGTTTGTTTGTCCAGGTTTTGTTTGTTTGGTAAATAGCTTGTCGAAAACTGACCTGGTTTTACGCGTGAACATTATCTCGGTTGGAGGGTAATGATGATGGTGTGTTGTTCTATACACCCGAAGAAACTGTTGTAGGGCTTTTTCTGTTATTATGCCCTAGCTTTCTTCAGAGTTCTTTTTAACGTGTCAACGAAGCGCTCAGCCTGTCCATTGGACCTTGGGTGATATCAAGCAATCGTGACATGATTAACCTGGAAGGTCTCACAAAAATCCTTCAATTCACCAGATGTAAATTGTGTTCCATTGTCTGAGACTAAACAATCGACTTCCCTAAATCTGGCAAACAGTTCGTGTAAGAAATTTATTGTCACTTCTTTAGTTGGATTTCTACAGCTAAGAACTTCAGACCACTTAGAAAAACTATCTACTACTATTAGATAGTAGAATCCGTCTAGCAGACCACATGGTCGGTCAGTTCTGGTCAAAGACTATATTTGATTAGAGGTGACTTCACTGCCAAGTCACGGCCTTTACAGGATTTTAGCATATTTTCCATATCCTTATCCATGTTCGGCCAGTATACATAACTGCGCATAAGGCTTTCCATCCTTCTAATCCCTGGATGATCCGTATGTAAGTCCTTCAGAATTCTTCTTTGTAATGTTGTGTGAATGACGAATCGTTCACTACATAACGAAAAAATACCCAAAGTCTGTTTATCCTTTTCAAGAATTTTGATTTTGGTTTGCTTGATAAACTCGTTGTTTACGGCTTCTTGATTTATCTGGTCGAGAGTTACAGGGAATTCCTTCATTGTGTTGTGTTATATCGTCAAGTATAAATGAATAACTCAACAACAGAATCAGAATATAAGTTGTATTCCGCGGAAAGACGGTTAGTATGTACAGAAGTGATTAGTAATATTTACAATAGAAAGATACAAGAGTCCAATCCGTCGTAAGACGTGTGCATACGTGATTACTTCCGGTACGCCACCAGAAGTGTGACTAACTCTTCACTGACTCGCACTGACTCGCACTGACTCTTCAGTAACTCATTGGAGACTCTCAAGTGACTCTCTACGACATTATTTAGCTGTCCCTCCCAAAAAGGGCAACATATGACACATGGTCAGTTTATATCTGGGCTTTCCGGGCTATATGGCCGGGCCAAAAAATGTCTGTCTATTTTTGCCCAGTCGTGCTTCTACCCTTCGGCGGAACCACGACTGGGTTATTGCTCTCTGCTCGGAAGCAGAGAGCGCCCTCCACCCGAAGGCAGAGTGCTGACAGTGTCATAGAGTCGTCAGTCTAGTGACTCTATACGACTGTATTTACTAGCCTTCCCACGCAAGGCCGGATGTGACACATGGTCATTTTATTGTGGGTATTCCCGGCCATATAGCCGGGCCAAAAAATGTCTGTCTATTTTTGCCCAGTCGTGGTTCTACCCTTCGGCGGAACCACGACTGGGTTATTGCTCTCTGCTCGGAAGCAGAGAGCGCCCTCTACGCGAAGGCAGAGGGCTGACAGTGTCGTAGAGTCGTCAGTCTAGTGACTGTCTACGACTCCCCTCTAGAGAATCCACCATTACTATATATAGCAATGGGAACAGTCCATTTGTAGTCAAATAGGAGCGGCGCCCTAACATGTTGTAAAATGTAGTTTTACATTCTTCTTCTGATCGGAGAGAAGCAATCACAGTATCTTCAAGAGGTTCTCTATGTTCTGGAATTAATGTGGACAGTCAGCCGGCATAACAGAGGTTTTAGACGGTAGGTTGGTTGTTTTAGTTTTATGGCATATCAACCTCGGCGGGTCATTTATTGCCAACTAAATTTTTATTTATTTATTGCTGGTAATACCTTTTTCTTTCAACAATTTATTGTTGTCTTTATATAGGTTTTGTGTCTTTTTATACTTTTTTCTTTTCGAGTATCAAGACTCATTGGGATATGTTTTTTTTAGGGCAGGGTCCCCAAGTCCTACCCTGTTATTTAACCCATAACTGGGGAGAATGAACGGATTAATACCTTTCCAATTGATACCAGTGCGTAAGTGAATGCAGAGTGTTCGACTGAAATTGGAACTCGGCTCACCAATGTACCGGTGAAACTTCGCTGCTGCCAAAATAATCCCTAACGACTCCTTCTCAATTTGCGAGTAATTTTTTTCTGTAGGAAGAAGCGTTCTTGACACATGAGCTATTGCTTTCTGAGATTCATCCGGCATCTTGCGCATAATGCATGCTCCAACGTCATACCAGCTGGCGTCGTTGGCAACTGTGATGTCCAAGTCTGGGTTATAATGAGTCAGAAACAAGTCCGACGTTAAGACTTTCTGTATTTTGTCACATGCTCCTTAGCACTCAGGTGTCCACTCCCAGTTCTTGTCTTTTTTCAACAGTTTGTTTTTCAACAGTTTGTTTAATGAAGAACGTAATTTGTGCATTAATTTGAATGTAATCGGGGAGCCGAGTTCGAATTCCAGTTGAAATCATTGCATTCACTTACGCACAAATGCCCTTGGGAAAGGTACTAATCCGTCCCTTCTTTCCAGTTATGAGTTAAATAACAGAACAGATTGGGTTCTATAGCCTTGGCTGGCAACCAACCTACCACAGAAAGCATTGGCAACCTACTACGGGCTAATCTTCTGCCCAGTCAGTCACGTCTCTTTCGAGACATGATCGCCCAAGCGTGTTTCACGTATGGCACTTAACTGACTGACTGAATATAATAGTTGGAATAATGATTAAGGCCTATATTGGTCATAAAAGGGGGATCAGTTTATTACTTCATAACAATAGGAAACCGATCCCCCACTAATTACTACATAATATAATAGATTTCTTTTCCCTTTACCTATGAGTTAAATAGCAGGACAGATTGGGTTCTATAGCCTTGGTCGACAACCAGTCTACCGCAGAAAGCAATGGCAACCTAATGCGGGCTAATCTTCTGCCCAGTCAGTCACGTCTCTTTCGAGACATGATCGCCCAAGCGTGTATCACGTATGGCACTTAATTGACTGAATTTGTGCATACTCGGTACAAACGCTTGAAAAACTTTGCAAGGTAGATAAGTTTTTTGGGTGCTGATATGTCCATGATTGCTGTAGCCTGTTCTGGATCTGGTCTTATGCCCTATTTATCGATGATGTGCCCTACATATTTAAATTTTTCCTTAAAGAAGTCGCATTTAAATTCTTTTAATTCGAACTTGTACTGCTTAATACTTTCGAAGAATTTATGCATCTGTCCCTTATGTTGTTTTACATTTTGACTGATCATTAAAATATCGTCTAAATATGCAACTGTGAAGTCAAAGTCGCTCAGCAAAATATCCATCACTTGTTGGAAATTTGCCGGTGAAAACTTTACCCTGAACGGTATACGTTCGAATTTGTACAAGCCACGATGGGTGTTGGTACATAGCAACTTAGAACATTCTACCTCTACCGGTATTTGAACATACGCGTCACTGAGGTCGACGTTTTTAAAAAAAAATTCCCCTATTTAGTTTCGCGAAAATTTCATCTGGTCTAAATCTATCTTAAAAAAAATGTACTTAACCGTTTGTTGCTATCCGCTAATCTAGAAAATGGCGGCACCAATTGTTTTGAAATTTTGTCGTCCGTAAGAAACTCGTGTAGTCCGTAAGAATCTTCATTGTTGTGACCTCGTCACTAAGTTTTTGTGGTTCGTTGTGGTTCGAAACAGAGATGGAATAGTGTGAAACATATGTATTACAAAGACAGTAGTACAAACATATACTAATGAGCAATTACTAGCGTCACTATTAGTCTGGGTGTAGAGTTATTTACTGGAATACATTCAGCCCTCTCTTACTCTCTGATCTACATAGTTTGGAAGAGTTCAATGTGTCACATGGGGAAGTGTTACATTTAATCCCGGACGAGCCTCCAATTTTGTTACGTGTTAAGTATAACAAAAAGAAAAAAAAAGAAAAACGATTGACTAAAACTAAAATACAGACAAACATTTAATTTCCAAAAACATTAAATGAAAATATTTACAAATATAGAGTTTTCTATTCAAATAGAAAACGTATAGTTTTCTACTGGCAGGCGAAGTGTTACGAGGAGAGAAGGGGGAAGGTAAGGTGTCAAATATCTTTACCCAGTTAAGTTGGCAAGGAAGTTAAGTGCTGTACTGCTTGGAAATACTTTCTCTTTTCCAATCTTCTCACTTTGTTATTTTTTTTTCTATTGGAGTAGATATATCTATCAATAGCCCGGTTCACACTCCACCCACGTCGATTGAACAGGTTAAGAGGCTCATCCCTTGTTCCCTGTTTAGGATGTGGTTTCCGGCTTTCTCTTTTCCAATCTTTTCACTTTTTTTTTCAATTGGAGTAGATAGAGCAATCAATCGCCCGGTTCACACTCCACCCACGTCTATTGAACAGGTGTAGAGGCTCATCCCTTGTTCCCTGTTTAGGATGTGGTTTCCGGCTTTCTCTTTTCCAATCTTCTCACTTTGTTTTTTTTTTCAATTGGAGTAGATAGATCTATCTATCGCCCGGTTCACACTCCACCCACGTCTATTGAACAGGTTAAGAGGCTCATCCCTTGTTCCCTGTTTAGGATGTGGTTTCCGGCTTTCTCTTTTCCAATCTTCTCACTTTGCTTTTTTTTTTCAATTGGAGTAGATAGATATATCTATTGCCCGGTTCACACTCAACCCATGTTTATTGAACAGGTTAAGAAGCTCATCCCTTGTTCCCTGTTTAGGATGTGGTTTCCGGCTTTCTCTTTTCCAATCTTCTCACTTTGTTTCTTTTTTTTCAGTTAGAGTAGATAGATCTATCTATTGCCCGGTTCACACTCCACCCATGTCTATTGAACAGGTTAAGAGGCTCATCTCTAGTTCCCTGTTTAAGATGTGGTTTCCGGCTTTATCTTTTCTAATCTTTTCACTATTACGTATCCCCCTGCACACCAGTGGCGTTACCGCCTTGCTCGGGATGATACGATTAAAAACAAAAAGTGTAATATTGGCTTGGTCAATAAAAGAGGCAAAAATATGCATTCACTCAGATAGTTCCATGAGGCTCTCTTTAAGGTTTTATTTGGTCGGACTTTTCTATGAGATTCTTTCGGATGAATATAAATCCTTGAATCATAACCGGAGTTGATATGATAGTAAATACTTTTAACAAATCTTTCAAGTTTTAGTTTGTCGTCAACTTTGCTTAGAGAGATTCATTCGGCTGGATATAGATCCTTTAATCAAAACCAGAGCTGATGAGGTCAGCCCATCCTGTTATCAACTAACTGCTCCGTGCTCAAAACTAATTTTTATAGGGGCTAACACCTAATTTGCATATTTCTAGTACCTTTCAAATTCTCTCGACTCTAGTGGAACATTCTACAATCTTCCAAACGTTCTTTTTTTAATTTTCTTATTTTTACTACTTCATGAATTAAGACTATTTTGGAACACTTAGGACTCAATAGAATCCATTACTATAACTTTTTATACATTATTAATATTATTTTTATATATAAATGCATCCTCGTAACAGTAATACAAGTAGGACTCAATAGAATCCATTACTATAACTTTTATACATTATTAATATTATTTTTAGATATAAATTCATCCTCATAACACTTCCCCAATACAAAGTGAAAGTTTTGAAATCATAATGATAAACTTTTGTGAGACAATGTCAGTTTATTTATTTATTTTTTTGTTATTAAGCGATAAATCATAATATCATATTTTTTGTTAAAAAAAGTTATGCCTTAGATAAAATATCTGCAATAACATTTGTTCCTTCCTTTAATGTATTTTATAGTAATGTCATATTCTTGGAGCAGAAAACTTCATCTTGTAAGTCTTCGATTTTTGTTAGTCATTTAAACAGGTAAAAGTCAAAATACTGGAACATTCTACAATCTTCCAAACGTTATATTTCTAATTTCCATATTTTTTAGACTACATCATGAATTAAAACTTTTTTTTTTTTTGGAATAACACTTAGGACTCAACAGAATCCATTACTATAACTTTTTTTTATACATTATTAATATTATTTTTATATATAAATGCATCCTCGTAACATAAGTCACCATAACAATAAGTTTCCTCTTCGTTTCTATTTTCTCTAAACCTTTATTGTTGCTCACATGCTCTGATCATGGTGGACTCATCATCTATCCGTCGAAACTTCATTTCTGTTGCTTCAAGTCTCTGCCATTTTACTACTCATTTCTCTGTATCTAGCGAAGTTTTTCTATTTCTTATTACTCTGCTTAGCTTTTAGAATGCTTCTTTGACTATGCCACTGGATTTCAGGGTCACACTTTCTGTCTTCTTGTGTATTTGTCTATATTTATGAGATGAGGTAGTATTTACAGCATTTACATTATTCGGACTATTGTCCCCATCTTTGTTGCCATTTGTACGACGTTTGATAATAGATCATTCTATTTGTCTATATTTCTGAGTTGAGATACTAAGTACGGTATTTACATTAATGAGACTATTGTCCTCATCTTGGTTGCCATTTGTACGACGTTTAATAATAGATCATTCTATTTGTCTATATTTCTCAGATGAGGTAGTATTTACAGTATTTACATTATTCGAACTATTGACCTCATCTTGGTTGCCATTTGTACGACGTTTAATAATAGATCATTCTATTTGTCTATATTTCTCAGATGAGGTAGTATTTACAGTATTTACATATTCGGACTATTGTCCTCATCTTTGTTGCCATTTGTGCGACGTTGCGGCCGTTGTACACTCCGGCCTTCTTCAGTTTCTAGGAATTTCGAACCGAACCCTTTATTATATTCACTGGGGTATATCATCCTCATTCCTTACTTAAAGCCTCGATCGGAAGTCATGTCATGAGTTATCTCCCTCTAACTCTGCAAGTCACTTGTTCACCGTTGCTGAACTCACAACTCTAAGAGTAAATTCAGGAACTCGTCAATCTCTATACCCACTATACTCCGAATAATGTAAATATTGTTTGATTTTGATATCTCTGAATTTCAATTCGCACTTTGAATTCATGCCTTTTGCATTTCCCTCTTGCAATTGATGCTTAGTCCTTTCTTCTCGCTTTCCTTCTCTACCTTCGACAAAAAATTATTTTATTTTTGTGTGTGTGTTTTTTTTTATGTCTGCTATCACCACTGGACGAGTTGCATATTTCGTGTTGTTAAGATTGTCGTCGCCAATAATTCACAGTAGGACATCTTGCCCCCCCCCTCAGAACCGGCCCTCGTTGTTTCAGCTGAATGAATCCGTGTTGTAGATTACACTTTATCTGTAGATTTCTTGCAGATTTGTAATCTAAATTATTTTTTAAATGCTTTCCACTCCGAACAGGGATTTCGACAGATAACTAAACAGTTAGATTACAAATGAGAGTGGCTCCTCGGAATCATCAGACACTGAATTATTCGAGGTCGACTCAGGTTTTTTGACATTTTTTTTTTTTTTGGTTAAATAGAATTCCTGTTGCACGACACCAAGAAATGGTTTCAGCGGGAGTCTAATTAAAATCGTTTGGTTTGGTTTTAGTTATTATTTTGGTTGGTTTGTTTCGTTTTTAAAATTGAAGAAGAGCATAATTTCAAATTTAGTATGGAAGCGAAACATTGTAAAAGAAAGAAATGTATGTTCCTGTTAATGAATAGATATATGAATGCAGATAGATAGATAGATAGATAGATAGATAGATAGATAGATAGATAGATAGATAATGAACAGACTGAGATAGATAGATAGATAGATAGATAGATAGATAGATAGATAGATAGATAGATGGATAGATAGATATGAACAGACTGAGATAGATAGATAGATAGATAGATAGATAGATAGATAGATAGATAGATAGATATGAACAGACTGAGATAGATAGATAGATAGATAGATAGATAGATAGATAGATAGATAGATAGATAGATGTTTCTGATCATTTCTTTTTCTTTTAGGGTGCAATTATAGATTGACTAAAACTCTGGGGCGCAATTTAATGATAAAGATGGCGATAATAACTGATTTCATTCCCTTGTGAATAACAAAAGAGTCAGGATTATCCTCAGCCTCTTAAACATTAAGGAATTTTGCATCCAGTTTGAAATATTAAATGACTTGACTCAGATATGGAACCTATATGTTTGATATCTCGAGCTCCTTGAAAATGAAGATTTTTTTATTATAGAAATTATTTTTAAATTACTCTTCTGTTAACTTCGGTGAACCTGCCTACATTCTAAGGTGCATTAGTGCACATTAGCGCACCTAGGTGCACCGGTTAAATAACGCTTTTATATATATATATATATATATATATATATATGTGTGTGTGTGTGTGTGTGTGTGTGTGTGTGTGTGTGTGTGTGTGAGTGATTAAGAGAGAGAGAGAGAGAGAGAGAGAGAGTGAGAAAGATAGAATAATGAAAAACTGATATATATATATATATATATATATATATATATATATATATATTATGGAATTTCCCCGCCGATTTCGATGTATGAGCGTCTAAGTCAGACTACCACACAAAGAATTGTTTAAAGTGGTGAAGGCTTGTGTAGCACCATCCACACTTTTTGGAACTGCTGATAACAAACAATAGGTGCAGAAGTCTGCCACAGATCACATGAACAACAGACTTCAGTTATTTAACCCATAACTGGAGGGAAGGGACGGATTAATACCTTTCCCAAGAGTACCAGTGCATAAGTGATTGCAAATGTTTGACTGGAATTGGAACTCGGCTCACCGATTTCCCCGTCCGAGCCGATATCCACTGCACCACAACGCACATCCGTCAATAAACGCTTACAACACCTGATATTCCCAAGCGGTCACCCGTCTAAGTACTGACCAGGCTCAACGTTGCTTAACTTTGGTGATTCAACGTGATATGACCGTAAATCTAACATTTTCAATTTGGTTGTCTAACTGAAGCTTTCATTTCAACGTTACTTTACATCTGGATGCATTATAACAATTTCCTAGATTCGTTATCTGAACTTCGCTTTAAATTAGTAAATCCTGTTACACAGACAATACCGAGCTAACAACTCCAATGTGTTAATGGGAAACATTCAGGAAAAGCAATATGGCATTAACCTTCCAGCAGTTAACCAAATCCATTCACTTCACAGACTCTTCCTAATAATTATCGAATTTAGCAAAACATCAGCTTAATTAAATGGCAATTGAATTTTTTATATCACTAGCAGTATAGCCCGGCGTTGCTCGGGTGTAATGAAAGCTTTAAAACTAATCCATGATCCTGGAGCTCAAACTCAGCCTAAAGAATATTTGTGTGAAGTTTGGTGAGAATCGGATAAAAATTGTGGATTTGTATAAAGGACATACAGACAGATAAACAGACACGCAAACATCTTGTCTTTTATATATATATATATATATATATATATATATATATATATATATATATATTATCGATTTTCTGCACTATTGTAAGAACTGCAACCTTGAAACTTCTGAATATCGTTTCTTATGTCTTTGTCTATGAGTGTGTCAAATTTGATTAAAATCGGACCACTCCTTCTATATCTCGAATTATTCGATTATCGATTTTCGATATTTATCAGAGGTACATCGACACAAAACCTAGCTAAGAACACTTGCAGACGCTTATAGTACAACTGTGTAAATTTTCAAGAAAATTGGTTCAGCCCTTTCGGAGTCTATAGGTAACGGACACACACACACACACAGATAAAGTTCTATTTATAAATAAGTTTAGATTTAGATATATTTCGAATTAACATTTTCCTGGATGCGAAACACGACGTCCATACGTGCAATATTCGAACCGATAAACAGAACACTTTTTCAAAAATCCGAAAACCTTTGAGAATCTTGATCCTACGAAAGTAAATACAGTCAGTCAGTTAAGTGCCATACGTGAAACACGCTTGGGCGATCATGTCTCGAAAGAGAAATGACTGACTGGGCAGAAGATTATCCCGCAGTAGGTTGCCATTGCTTTCTGAGGGAGATTGGTTGCCAGCCAAGGCTATATAACCCAATCTGTCCTGTTATTTAACCCATAACTGGAAGGAAGAGAATTATTAATACCTTTCCCAAGGGTATTTGTGCGTAAGTGAATGCAATGAATTCAACTGGAATTTGAACACGGCTCCCCGATTTCTCGTTCTGAGCCGATATCCACTGCACCACAACGCACATCCTTAAATAGAAATAAAGTAAATACACTTGTCGCACAACCGTAATGGTACCAGTCTTTTAATTCTATCAGTCGCTTTGGCAAGCATTTCACAACCTCTGACTGAGTAGTTAAGGTCACTCAGTTAAGTGCCATACGTGATACACGCTTTAGGCGATCATGTCTCGAAAGAGATATGACTGACTGGGCAGAAGATTATCCCGGAGTAGGTTGCCATTGCTTTCTGCGGTAGACTGGTTGCCGACCCAGGCTATAGAACCCAATCTGTCCTGTTATTCGACTCATAGGTAAAAGGAAAAAGAAATCTATTATATTATTATGTGGGAATTAGTGGGGGATCAGTTTCCTATTGTTATGAAGTAATAAACTGATCCCCCACTTTATGACCAATATAAGCCTTAATCATTATTCCAACTATTATATTCAGTCAGTCAGTTAAGTGCCATACGTGAAACACGCTTGGGCGATCATGTCTCGAAAGAAACATGACTGACTGGGCAGAAGATTATCCCGCAGTAGGTTGCCATTGCTTTCTGCGGTAGACTGGTTGCCGACCAAGGCTATAGAACCCAGTCTGTCCTGCTATTTAACCCATAACTGGAAGGAAAAGACGGATTAGTACCTTTCCCAAGGGTATTTGCACGTAAGTGAATACAATGGATTCAAATGGAATTGGCACAAATACGCTTGGGAAAGGTATTAATCCTTCTCTTCCTTCCAGTTATGGGTTAAATAGCAGGGCAGAATGAGATGAATTACCCTGACACACACTTTTTTTTTCTGTCTCCGCATTAGTGACATATCATTGATAAGACTGATATTTCATATGATTTATATCAAGACTGCATGGGAAATCGCATTGATTTGTTCAATGTTCTTGAATATCATTTAACAGGTTTATCCGGACTCATAGCTCTGATGGCAAACCAGTATAACAGACAGCGTACAGGTAAAGGACTGCTTCTCAAATTTAGAATAAATCAGTTAAATTTGGGATGTGGGATCGTGAAGGGATATTCCCTGGTGCTGGTGTCTGTCCCACTCATTAGGTCATAATGCAAAGTAAATTTATTAGCGTATAAATAGATTACTGAACATTATATTCTTCTCTGAGAGAATCTCGTGTTTGTGGGCTTATGTTTCTTTAATATCTGCAGAAACGGTAAGGCAATTCTTAGAAGTTGAAAATGATGAGGTAATAGCATGACCTGCCTGAAGTTCAGATCTTACTCCAAGTGGGCATCTTTGAATGATCATCAGGGATGAATCAAGGAAGTTGATGACAGTGACAGAATTGTCACAGAAAGTGGATGGGTAACAATTAATATATGAACAATGTAACAAGTAAGTTCTAAAATTACATATAATCAGAATTTATTTTAAAAATCACGGACGATACGCGTTTTATTAATATCATATATCAATAATACGCTAATAATTGTATTAACAAGCTGATTGGAATTTCGAACTGAATAGATTATTTCATTCACCGGGATAGATTGTCCTAGTTCCACGAGTCATGTCACTTCTGAATGTCTAATTTATTTCACTTTGTTGTGGCCTGGTTAGGGGCCAGAAATAAAGACAGAGAGATGGACTAATGTTAAACGACAAAATTAACAAGGAACAGTATTACAAATATATACAACATGAGAAGATCACCAGATGTTAAAGCAGATCCGGCTGTTAGAAATATCGGCTGTAATCTCTCTCTCTCTCTCTCTCTCTCTCTCTCTCTCTCTCTCTTATCATAATTTCTTATAAACAGTTGGCATATATTTTCTTCTTCTATGTGCCCTGTCCTTTCAGGACGTAGGTGATCATGGCTTTCCACGTCTCCCTATCCCTGGTGGCTCTTAGCACGCCTTCTTCTGTTACACCACCCAAACCCGGCTCTACTAGCCACTAGCTCAAGCCCATAAACCTAGAATATTAATGTATAGAAACTACCATGACCACAAAAAGAGGGATCAATTACTGTATTGATTATAATATAGGTTTGATCCCCCAGTTTATATGTATTTTATAATTTCTTATAAACAGTTGGCATATATCTTTTTCTATGTGCTCTGTCCTTTCAGGTCCTAGGCGATCATGGCTTTCCATGTATCGCTGTCATTGGTGGTGCTGAACATGCCTTCTCCTGTTACACCACACAACCCTCATTGTGTCATTCCCACCTGATCAGGCCTTTCAAATATATTGTCCGCTGCTTTCCCTGTCCCTTTTTCTCTCTATCTCGCCTGTTAGTATCAGGTTTTCCAAACCCTCTTTCCTCATTGCATGTCCCAGGAACTTCAGCTGTCTCTTCCTGATGCTCAGTATTAATTTCCCTTTCGTTTCCATCATTTTCAAAACCTCATCATTGCTCACATGCTCGGTCCATGATATTAACAGCATCTTTCTGTAGAACCACATTTCATTTGCTTCAAGTTTTTCCTTCATTTTTGCTGCCATATTGAAGAACTGACGTCACATAGCAATCCAGTTCTCTCTTTGTTTCTAGCAAAACTTTCCTGTCTCTTAATACTTTACTGAGCTTCTGGAACGTGCCCTTCGCCATGCCAATTCGCCTTCGGCTCTCTGTGTTGTACTTTCCAGCTTCTGTCAGAACACTTCCCAGGTATTTAAATTTTTGTACCTGCTTTATTTTAGTATCCCGCACCTGTATTTGACATTTTGGGCTGCCCTTTATACTGATGACCATGCATTCGGTTTTCTTGCAGTTTATTTGTAGTCCTTTCTTGTCACTCTCTTCAGCTACCTTCTGTAGGAGGTCTTGCAGTTTCCTTTCCGTGTCTGCTATCGCACGATATCATCTCCGACCTGTAGTTGGCATTTTGGGTTGCTCTTTTTGCTCATGACCATGCATTCGGTTTTCTTGCAGTTTATTTGTAGTCCTTTCTTGTCACTCTCTTCAGCTACCTTCTGTAGGAGGTCTTGCAGTTTCCTTTCCGTGTCTGCAATCAGAACTGTATCATCTGCATACCTTATGTTGTTCAAATTGTGGCCTCCGATCACAAATCCTGGCATAAAATCTAGTGTCCTCAGAATATTCTCGCTGTACAAGTTAAATAGATCCGCTGAAAAGACATCCTTATCTTTTGCTCCTTTCTATCTTTGTGTATCTGCTGAATTCGTTCAGAATGCGACATAAACTTTCCACAAAACTTATGCCCGTTTTAGCAAATACATATATAGCGAAGAAAACGGCGACTTACCTCGTCAAACCAAGCGACAGCGCGTCGCGTTAATACTACGACGTAAAATGCGGCGAAAAAGAAAATTACAGCCCCAAAACAAGTCCGCCGCAGGAGTCGCTATGGGAGTGTATGCAAATCTTTGGCGTCCTCTCTGTGTTGTCGGCCAATGGAAAAAAATTGATCGGCCGATAAAAGCAGTCGTTCTCGAAGCGAAGAGGAGGTTTAACTGGTTAGGTGGATAACAGTTGGCGAGATTGGACCGGCGAGTTGAATTGTCAGCATTTTTCTTTTTCTGGCCCGATATTCGAGTAATTTGCGAGAGAATATTTCCTACATGAGTCAGTTATGTATGCCTTAGTTTACGTCATCGAATGTATGATCATGCATAAAAATAATCTTTTTGATTTCTTTAGATTCTTCCATATCTTCATGCGTGCTTTCGGTGAAATCACCTTAACCTCATCTAAAATTCACTATCGTTCCACAACTACTGATATCCTAATCCGAAACTTTCACACTACCCACGCTTTAATTCAATCACAATTATTGAGCAAAGTTTCCACCAAAAGCTATCAAAAATTTCTCCATCGGGTAACTCGGCATTCGTCAGTGAAAAGAATGGTTGAAATATCGCTCGTCGAATATTGTGGCTCCCACTTCATTCGATTTTTATCATAGATTTATTTTAATTAATGTCCCATGTGGATGTGCGTTGTGGTGCAGTGGATATCGTCTCGGAACGAGAAATCGGAGAGCCGAGTTCGAATTCCAGTTGAATTCATTGTATTCACTTACGCGCAAATGCGCTTGGGAAATGTATTAGTCCGTCTCTTCCTTCCATTTATGGGTTAAATAACAGATTAGGTTCTATAGCCTTGGCTGGTAACCAGTCTACCGCAGAAAGCAATGGCAACCTACTGCGGGATAATCTTCTGCTTAGTCAGTCATGTCTCTTTCGAGACATGATCGCCCAAGCGTGTTTCACGTATGGCATTTAACTGACTGACTGAATATAATAGTTGAAAACATGATTACGGCTTCTACTGAGCATAAAGTGGGGGATCAGTTTTATATTGTTTTGAAGAAATAAACTGATCCCCTACTAATTACTACTTAATAATATAATATATCTCTTCCCTCTCCAGCCATGAGTCAAATAACAGGACAGATTTGGTTCTATAGCCTTGGCTGGCAAGCAGTCTACCGCAGAAAGCAATGGCAAACTACTGCGGGATAATCTTCTGCCCAGTCAATCATGTCTCTTTCGAGACATGATCGCCCAAAGCGTGTATCACGTATGGCACTTAACTGACTGATGAGATGTAGGACCTGACATAGCGTGCTCCTCGCTGCCTGAAGATTTCAGTGCTTGATAAAAAAGGATATTTTATAAATTCTTTCTTGATAAGAAACCAAGATCGGTGAGGTAATGTCGGCAATATGCCCTTATCAGACCTGCATCAGAGTTGTCCTGGATTTTCAACATACTTCGTAATTTTACTTCGTATCTGCCTATTATTCTCACAATTTCCTGTGACGGTTTATTTTTGGCACGCTCTGAGATAATCACACATTTATCTTTCTCTGTTGAATCAGATTTACTTCTCTCTTTAAGTTTCAAACTTGCAATGTGGCTGAGATGTCGAGATTGCAAACCTGTCAATCGATTCTAAAGGTGAAATCCACAATAGTTTGTCCGTCTTTTAATCAGGACAAGTTCAGATAGATAGATAGATAGATAGATAGATAGATAGATGTGAATATACAAAGAAAGAAAGAAAAAATATAGACTTAGATAGATAGATAGATAGATAGATAGATAGATAGATGTAAATATGCTAAAAAAGGAAGAAAGAAAGAAATATAAACAGACCAAGATAGATAGATAGATAGATAGATAGATGTGAATATACAAAGAAAGAAAGAAAAATATAAACAGACTGAAATAGATAGATAGATAGATAGATAGATAGATAGATAGATGTAAATATGCTAAAAAAAGAAAGAAAGAAATATAAACAGACTAAGATAGATAGATAGATACGATAATATGGCTACGAAAGTTCATTTTCAGGGCATGTACGTCGTTCTTGCATTCACTTACGCACAAATACTCTTCGGAAAGTTACTAATCCGTCTCTTCCCTCCAGTTATGGGTTATATAATAGGACAGATAAGGCTCTATAGCTTTGGCTGGCAACCACTCTACGGCAGAAAGCAATGGCAACCTACTGCGCGTTAATTATCTGCCCAGTCAATTATGTCTCAAAAGAGACTTGATAGCCCAAAACGTGTATCACGCATGACATTTAACTGACTGACGTGGTTACTACTCAACATATTAGCGCAATAAAATTTATTGTGCAATAAAAGGTTCAATAAACTTTATTTCTCTCCAAGACCAAATTAACATTCCTGCTAAATTACTAACTAACTCAATATAATATCTGATTTTCAAATCAGTCAGGCTCTCCCCACTTAGAAGACCGATTCATCACAATCTTTATAATGTTCTCTCATATTATCTTTGTACGTAGCTTATTTAAGGTTAGTAAATTTCTATAAATACCAAGTCATAATAACTATTCATGAAACCCTACAGACGGGCCAAGCCATAGAAATATTAATTTCCAATCCGCCTTGGTGAACTGTCACTGATATGTTGTTTGCTTCAACGAATGCATATTTTCGTACAATGGAATGGGGCTTTGCAGACACAGTCGATTTGTGGAGATTTATCTCTCTTACAATGTAATATATACCTTTGTTAGGAAAGAAAGAGAAAAAAAATCTATCTGCCTTTTCTGCACTTGAGAGCAAACGCCTTCAGTAAGGTTAATAGCAAATGGTCTTTTATGTGACTAACTTTGATCATTTACCGTTGCCAACGGCATTTTGTTTCCCACGCTGACCATATGTACGAACGGCTAAGCAGTCAGAACAAAATACGTAATTACACGATATAGACCTGTAAGAAAAAAAAAGCACTCTATTTAATGACGCAGAAGCAAACCCTTTATTCGCAAAGGTATCTCTTGGATACAGTTTGCAAAGTCGAAATCACTTTACCCAGACACAGTAGACTCGCAGTATCTGTACCTAATCAAAGTCAGCCGATGCTAAAATGCACCAGATGAATCCTCTACAAACGTGTAAAAACTCCACGAAAGAGGACCATATTGCTGGTGGATGGGTGGTGAATCATTTTGAGAAACAATATCTGACTATAGATTCGTACAAACAAATAAGTAACGTAGATAGATAGATAGATAGATAGATAGATAGATAGATAGATAGATAGATAGATAGATAGATATGTATGTGTGTGTGTGTTTTATTTTCAAGATAAAAATGGATAATGCAGAAAAATATCTTAAAAAGTTTGTTCTAGAACAGAAAAATGGTTTAACAAAGTAAAATTAAAGAAAGAAAGAAAGAAAGAAAGAAAGAAAGAAAAAGAAAGAAAAAAGAAAGAAAGAAAAATCCATTACAGTGAATGAGAAAGAAAGAAAGAAAGAAAGAAAGAAAGAAAGAAAGAAAGAAAGAAAGAAAGAAAGAAAGAAAAGGGAGATATGATGGTAGTAAGAAAGAAAGAAAGAAATAAAGAAAGAAAGACATGATGGTAAATAGAAAGAAAGAAAGAAAGGCAAAAGAGAAGAGGAGAATGGAAAGATATAATAAAACAAAAATAAAAAGTAAGAACAAAAACGAAAAATTAAAAAAAAAAGGAAAGAAAAAGAAAAAAGAAATTCCATTAGAGTGAATGGTAAAATAGAAAGAAAGAAAAACATTCCATCATAGTTGATAATATAGAAAGAAAGTAGAAATCCACCCACGTCTATTGAACAGGTTAAGAGGCTCATCCCTTGTTCCCTGTTTAGGATGTGGTTTCCGGCTTTCTCTTTTCCAGTCTTTGCACTCTTACGTAGCCCCCTGCATACCAGTGACCTTACCGCCTCGCCCGGGGTGATATAATTAAAAAAAAAAAAGAAATAAAAAGAAAGAAAGAAAGGAAGAAAGAAAGAAAATGATGGTACAGGTGCAAAAAGAAAGAAAGAAAGAAAGAAAAAGTGAGAAAGAAAAAGAAAAAAGAAAATGATGGCATAGGTGCAAAAGAAAGAAAGAAAGAAAGAAAATGATGTCATAGGTGCAAAAAGAAAGAAAGAAAGAAAATGATGTCATAGGTGTAGAAAGAAAGAAAGAAAGAAAGAAAGAAAGAAAATGATGTCATAGGTGTAGAAAGAAAGAAAGAAAGAAAGAAAGAAAGAAAATTTTTTGATTAGAGTGAATGATAAAATAGAAAGAAAGAAAACCCAAGAAAAAAAAAACGTCTGTCGTGGGTGCCCATCTACTCAATTAATTTGAATAAGTCCTTTCTGGTCCATATCACTTCGGATATTAGATTTCTGATAATAGAATGCCTGTCGACAATTTCAGTCTGCGATATTACGGCAGCAATATCTTTTGCGCGGTAAAATGAATTTGATTCCCCTGTTTTGGACGTTTAATCTGCGAAAATAAACATTTCCCTATCTTTTTACAGAGATACGAGCAAAGAAAATTGGTCATACCGAGTGTTAATGGCGGTCGGTTTATGATACGGTCGCAACTTTCATTTTTTTCATAAATATTATTTTTTGTTCTTTTGTACCCGTAAGACCAGGTGTGCACTTGTGTGTATGAAAAGCAGCAAATCAGACTAAATGTTCAGGCCGCGCATGCGCTGTGTCCCAAGTTATTTTCGTACTTATGGAACGTCGTTCTCGGTTTATGATGATATTTGCTCGTTGTCATTAAATAGTAATCAAATGTAAGAATGTCAACGTTTTTTATGCTAAAATATCCCGAATATATAAATAGATTTGTTTGAAGAGAAACTAAAGTTAGTTAATGAGTTTGTGTTTTAGTTTTCTATAGTTTTGTCCTTTGTTTGCATTTCAGGTAAATTGCAAACATAAATGTGTTAATGAATTCTGAACGCTTCCAACCTCCATGGAATATTATAAAGAAATTTGTGGAATGATCCAGGTAAGAATTATGTTTCAATGCTTCCTCATGCATCATTTTTAATGTCGCTTACTTGGGAGGGAGTCTATGTCAACGTTTTACAAATTCTTGTGACGTTCTGCAGATATATTTGGACATCCTTTTCGGTTGATTAACTAATACTCCCATTGGGATGATTGTTACTCCCCACTTTTGAAACATTTACCGGGCACCCTGATTTTGTAATCAACTTTGTTTCCATTAATAATAATGTAATAAGACACTGGGTAGAACGAGTTCCACCCGACTAAAATAAGACGGTCATTCAATAGATAAGATAATTTTTTTTTAGTATAAGGACTTCCGCGAGGGTCATTCAATAAATGAGGTGAATTTTTCGGTATAAGGACTTCTACGAGGGTCATTCAATAAATAAGGTGAATTTTTCGGTATAAGGACTTCTGCGAGGGTCATTCAATAAATAAGGTGAATTTTTCAGTATAAGGACTTCTACGGAGGTCATTCAATAAATAAGGTGAATTTTTCGGTATAAGGACATCTACGAGGATCATTTAATAAATAAGGTGAATTTTTCGGTATAAGGACTTCTACGAGGGTCATTCAATAAATAAGGTGAATTTTTCGGTATAAGGACTTCTACGCGGGTCATTCAATAAATAAGGTGAATGTTTCGGTATAAGGACTACTACGGGGCTCATTCAATAAATAAGGTGAATTTTTCGGTATAAGGACTTCTACGGGGGGTCATTCAATAAATAAGCTGAATGTTTCGGTATAAGGACTTCTAATACAGATAAAAGCTTTTTTTTACTTCTTTTTAAAAGAGATTTAATTTTTTCTTTTTTTTTTGCAGATTGAAAAAACCTTTGAGAGTTTGGGAGATTAACAAAGCTGGCCGACCAAGAAGCGTGCTCTAGGATTGAACAGAGGTCAGTTATCAAGTTGTTGGTTGCTGAAGGGTGCAAAACAGTTGAAATTCATAGGAGAATATCAACTGTGTATAGTGCCACATGTTTCAGCCGAAAAAATATCTACAAGTGAGCTAATTTTTTTTAAAGAGGGACGGTGCAGTGTTGAGGATGAAGACAGGCCTGGGAGGCCTATTGTAGTGAGGTCTCCTGAGATGATCGAATCAGTCAATGACCTCATTCAGTCTGACAGAAGGGTGACATTGGATGACATTGCAAGGACTTGGAGCCTATCTGTTGGGACAGCAAACAAAATTGTTCAGAATGACCTTGCCTAGTCGAAGGTCAGCTGCCGGTGAGTGCCAAGATGCCAAAAGGTGCAGAACATCAACGAGCTGGGCTGGGAACTGTTCCCTCATCCCCCTTACTGCCCAGACCTTGTCCCTTCAGACTTTTACCTGTTTGGTCCCTTGAAAGCGTTCACGAAAGGCACGAAGTTTGAAAGTGACGATAAAGTCAAAAGTGCTGTGAGCGATTGGCTGAGACATCAGTCCAAAGATTTTTACTCTAAGGGAATACGGAAGCTCGTGCACAGATGGGAAAAGTGTGTGACACTGCTGGGAGACTACGTTGAAAAATAATAAAATAAAAGTAAGCTTCTATTTGTATTAGAAGTACTTATACCGAAATATTCACCTTATTTATTGAAGAACCGTCGTAGAAGTCATTATACAAAAAAATCACCTTATTTATTGAATGATCGTTTATTCTGATAGCCTTTCCATAAGATAGATAGATAGATAGATAGATAGATAGATAGATAGATAGATAGATAGATAGATAGATCAAAGTAAAATGACGACACTTTCAAGCTAATCTCACGAAATGAGACAAACTACACGAATAACCCTATCACAGCTGCAACTAGACAGATTTATCTAAGATTATAAGAAGAGGTAGTGTAGCAGTAGCAGTGGGTCGACAAATGCAATATGTGTAGGAAGCGAACTTATTTATAAATGGAATTTTGCCTGTGTGTGTGTGTGTGTGTGTGTCTTTGTGCTTGTCCGTCCGTTACCTATAGACTCCAAAACGGCTGAACCGATTTTCTTGAAAATTTACATAGTTGTACTATAAGCGTCTGCGAGTGTTCTTAGCTAGGTTTTGTGTCGAGGTACCCTCGATAAATATCGAAAATCGATATTCGAAAAAATCAGGATATAGAAGGAGTCGTCCGATTTTTAATCAAATTTGATAGACTGATAGACAAAGACATAAGAAACGATATTCAGAAGTTTCAAGGTTGCAGTTCTTACAATAGTGCAAAAAACCGATAATATATATATATATATATATATATATATATATATAAAGGCAAGATGTTTGTGTGAGTGTGTCTGTTTATCTGCCTGTATGTCTGTATTTTTTCAGCCCTTTTATTTTAGTGTTTGCTTCGGGTCTGGCTCTAAGTAGGTATAATTGTAGTTCTTAGTCTCAGCCATGATACCATTTACTCAGAGGACTTATTTAGCCTTCAAAATTCAGTTTACGATGAAAAAAACGTATTTGATATCGATACCAGGAAATCAAAATTTGACTTACATCCATTCATTTTTCTTTCTGTCTACAATTTCGCTTTAACTGGAAACAACTATTGCTTGTTAGTCTTTCGTGCCAACGTCCAAAGAGTCTGAGCTCCAGGACCATGAATTAGTTTTAAAGCTTTCATTACACCCGAGCAACGCCGGGCTATACTGCGAGTATGTATATATATATATATATATAAGTAGAAGAAATACAATATATATACACATTTGCATCTGATGAAACACTCCGTAAAATACGCCTAGAGGAACTACGATAAACATTACAAATAAGTGGAAAGCCCCACTCCTCTAATAAACAATGGTTTCCAACTGACAGAAGAGATGCCATTGGAATCTCTCCGGAAAAAATACGAAAAAGAAGAAAACATTCTAGCATACGTTTCCACACACAACAAAAACAACCCAGAATTATTTTCAAAGATCAAAACACACGTAGAATTACTCAAGAAAAATGATGAAATAAAGGAAATCTTAAAGACAACTAAAATAAGTAAAAGCAAACGTCAACCACAAAATTTAAAAACATCTTAATCTCATCAAAATTCGCTTCAGGTTTGACGAATATGGAAAAATGCTACAGTCAAATTGAAAAGGAAGATAAAATCTTTGCTGTAAAGCCATTTTACAGAATGATGTTAGGAAGAAAATTCGTATTGCAAACTGATCATCGTCCATTATTAAGTATATTCGCTTGTAAGAAAAGTAGTTCCACCCATACTGTAGACAGACTACAGCATTGGTGTACGATTTTATTGAACTATAATTTCAAGATGGAATTTCCATCATCCTAAAAATTGGGACACGCAGATAACTTGTCCAGATGCATATGAAAATGTAAAGAAGATTTTTAAGATATTGTGATTGCCTCGTTACAATCTGAAAACGAAATTAAAAGCCTTGAATGTAACACGATTAAAGAATTACCCTTAACCATAGTCGATATGAAAATTTATTCTAAAAATGCGTTTATTCGAAAAACTATGAATGACGTAAACTCAAAATGGAGTAAAACTACTAGTAACTCTGTCAACAATAATACAGCATTTTCTATTCGTGCTGGTGGATAGGATTCTGAAAGAGGCGGATGGTATATCCAGTCAACATCATGGAATTTGCAGTGATTACTAATGATAGCGACCTTATGCCTCCATTCATCTCACAGGGCATTAGAGTCAACACAGATGCCTACATCAAGTGCCTTGAGGGAGTAGTGCTGCCCTAGTTCAAGAGGGTGGCTGTTGGAAGAGACTATGTCTGGAAGCAAGACTCTGCCCCATGCCACACAAACAAAAATCCCAATCATAGTTGTCAGACGATTTCTGCAACTACGTCACCCTTTACATCTGGCTACCTAACTCCACACACTGCAACTCCACCTTGATTATTACGTGTGGGACGCAGTTGGGCGATAGACCATCAAAACTACTTGTAACACGAAAAATGAACTGAAAGTAAGGATTATTGCAACATTTATGAACTTAAAAAGGCCGTCCAAAACAAATTCAGAAAATTCGAAGTCGTCTAGAGGCCATTGTTTAAACCAATGTTGATTTTATTGAATAAATTTACTCTTTAGTCTTTCCTTATATTTTTGTGTAATTTTAATGAATATATCAGTACGGTTAGACATCCGATTGCTTTTTACCCGGGGTTGAAACCTGACCGAATTGGCGTCAGTCGGTAATTCTACCTCTGAGCTATGGGCAGTCGGTAGTAGGAGGCAAACTTTTTAGCGTATCATGTATCATACGCCAATAGCCAGAGTGCTCTAATTCATTACTGAATATATATATATATATATATATATATATATATATATATATATATATATATATATATTGATTGATTGTTTAATACTTAGTTTTTGGTCCTAATAGGGTCAGACCAGTACACATTTGTATTAAAAAGTGCTCTATACAATTATACTGTAGAACTTTTGAATATTTTTCATTTTTAAACGAGTGATTTTGGTACCTTGATTTCTACCATGAGTGGTGTCTTCAGGCGATTTTTAATAACTTAAAATTATGTTATTATAATAACTTTAAAATATTTTATGTTATTAAAAATCGCCTGAAGACACCACTCATAGTAGAAACCAAGGTAGCGAAATAACTCGCTAAAAATGAAAATATATATATATATATATATATAACTTTCCATCATTGAATACACCGGTTCCCACTCGCTCACTGAAGTTAAGCAACGTTGAGCCTGGTCAGTAGTTAGATGGGTGACCGCTTGGGAATACCAGGTGCTGTAAGCGTTTATTGGCGTATGTTCGTTGTGGTGCAGTGGATGTTGACTCGGAAAAGGAAATCGGTGAGCCGAGTTCCAATTTCAGTCGAACACTCTGCATTCACTTACACACTGGTACCCATTGAAAAGGTATTAATCCGTCCCTTCCCTCCAGTTATGGGTTAAATAACTGAAGTCTGGTGTTCATGCAGTCTGTGGCGGACTTCTGCACCGTTTGTTTGTTATCAGCGTCCCAAAAAGTGTGCATGGTGCTACCCAAGCCTTCACCACTCTAAACAATTCTTTGTGTGGCAGTCTAACTGAATTAGACACTCATAAGTCGAAATCGACGGGAGAGTCCATAATATATGTCAGATTAAATAAATTGCAACCATTTTGTCTGCTTATTTTTAATGAAATCCTTTATGCAACACGTGTATGACCATGATATTACAACATATAAAAAAAAAATCCATTTTGGATAATTTTCACTTTCTAACGAACGCTAAGCAATTTGTCAACCGTTATACTTGAAGAAGAAACAAATTTACAGTAATTTTTACCAACACAGTTTTGCGGTTATTTCTTGTGACCATGACTCACACCCCTGAAGATGATCTCGGAAAGAGGTTGAAAGTCCTTGGGTACCTTGAGAAACGAATGATAATAACATCTGTCAACGTTACAGCTCATTTCTGATATCTTTCAATTATAATACGCGAGAGATTATCCGTGAGTATGAACGGATTTTATTAAAATTTATAATTTCAATTACAAAAGACACACTGTTTTCAATTCATTTAATCTGACATGTCTAAAAGAAAATTTGCTGCCTAAATGCACATATATATATATAAACTCATATAAAAATGTTAAATACATACATATTTGTTTGTCGTCAGCGTAAGAAAGACATGAATATTCTTCACTTCTTCCTATTGCATGTGTGTCTATGTCTGTGTGTGTAGATATACGTATGTATAGGTATACATATAATGTTATGTCAGTCTGTGTTTGCACATGTATCTTTAAATATATGTGTATATGAATGTGTGTCCTCTTTGCACATGTTTGTCGCTCAAGTATTTACTATGGGAACGAGTCCACAATTTGCAAAAATGTTACGACATTTCAACTTTAATTGCTAAAACATAGCAGATTCGTTCTAGTGTCAGGATTAATGGCACCGAATTTGTAATGTCGAAACCGCATTCAAATGTTGGCTGAAAACGCAAGTTTTCCTTTTGCATTTATATTTTTTCGAAAAGCATGAAATCACTTCTCACTGCCGTCTGTCTCATCATCTGAGTAAAATATATTTTAGTTGTCATGCTATGGTGTTTAACGGAGAAACCTGGCCAAATGAGGATTCTGAAAGACAAGCTGTTTCTACCGGCTCTAAGCGCAGGAATTATAAATAGATTTTTTCACTATTACCAGGTCAGTTAAGTCCCATACAAGATACACGTTTAAGCGATCATGTCTCTAATGAGACACGACAGAAGATTTTCCCACAGTACTGGTGCGCAGGGGGTTACAGAAGAGGGGAGTGATGAGAAAGAGGAATAATTTACAGAGGAGTCAGAGAATGAGTAAGTACAGGATTAGAAAGTAGGTGTGAAGAGAGCTGCATGAGAGTGGAGGGAAGTATAAAGAAGAACATGATACAAGGGTTTCCAGGGAAAGGATGTGAGTCAAGAAGATAAGAGATGGCAATTGACTTTGCATGATCAGTATTCACCATTGGATTAAGTGCATTAGCAAACATGGAAAAACAATTAAAAAATGATTTTGCCACGATTGGGTCTTTTTTTTTTTTTTTTTATAATTTCACCCCAAGCAAGGCAGAACTGCTACTGGTGCGAAGGGGGTTACAGAAGAAGCAAGATCACAAAGAGGAACAAGTTACAGAGGGGTCAGAGAATGAGTAAGAACGGGGTTAGAATACAGGTGTGAAGAGGGCTGCATGTGTAAAGGAAGAAGAACAAGATACAAGGGTTGTCAGGGAAAAGATTTTTTGTTTTTTTATCATATCACCCCGAGTAAGGCGGTAACGCCACTGATGTGCAGGGGGCTACATAGGAGTGAAAAGATTGGAAAAGAGAAAGCCGGAAACCACATCCTAAACAGGGAACAAGGGATGAGCCTCTACACCTGTTCAATAGACGTGAATGGAGTGTGAACCGGGCGATAGTTTAGTCTATCTACTCCAATTAAGTCAAGAAGATAAGAGATGGACATTTACTTTGCATTTAAATTTTGGAGATTGTAGTTTTCAGGGAAGCAAGTGTACGGAAGGGAAATCGACAAGCGGGAAGTGCGATCCAAAATGCGCTAGAGTAGAAGCTGCGGTTACATTTGATTAGTTTCACTGTAAACGGTTGGGACCTATTTGCTAGTCTAGTAGCTCGAGTAAATTTATGCGGGGGTGGGGTCCATGGAGCTGAGCATGTTAGAGAAGAAGCCGTTGAAGTTGTCATTACTTTCTGCGATAGACTGGTTGCCAATTAAATTTATAGAGCCCACCCTGTCCTACTATTTAACCCATAGCTTGGGGGAAGAGAGGGATTAATACATTTCCCAATGGTATTTGCGGGTAAATGAATACAACTGGAATTCGAACTCGGCTCTCCGATTTCTCGTTCCGAGCCGATATCTACTGCATCACAAGGCACATTCATTAGGTAGGAGACTATATAAATACAACGTAATAGTTAACCTCTAAACTGATGTATTCATTTTGTTGTGTGTGTGTGTGTGTGTGTGTTTTAATCAGTGGTATTTTGTCTGTATATATATATATATAGAGAGAGAGAGAGAGAGATGTATTCGATCCTGGCCAGAAGCAAGTGGATGTGTCTAGCCAAACTGATGAGCTGTGATACAGCGAAACAGGCTTGTATGTGGCTGACTAATATATATTGAAAATCAAGAAGAGATTGTAGTGGTCAGGAAAACAAAGACGTGATACTGACAAAAAATGGCGATTATGCATCGTTACTGGTTACTGGTGTATGATACATGATACGCTAAAAGTATGCCTCCTTCTACCGAGCGTCCGAGGTAGAATCGTCGACTGACGCTAATTCGGTAGGGTTTCCATTCTGGGTAAAAGCAATCGGATGTCTAACCGTACTGATGAGCTGTGATACAACGAAACAGATCTGTCAGCGGATGACTATATATATATATATATATATATATATATATATATATATATATTCACCCCTTTTTTACACCCAATGGGTGTAGGGTAGTAAATTTTTGTTACTGTTTCCGTAACAATCTTTTTTTATGGGGCAGGTTTGTTAGCCTCTGCGCCCAACCCCCAAACTTGGAGAACCGGTGGACCACTCTTGGTCCTTACGTTTATAGCACCTGGCATTCCCAAACTGTCACCCATCTAAGTACTGACCAGGCTCGATGTTGCTTAACTTCAATGATCGGGCGAGAACCGGCGTATTCAACACGACATAGCCGTAGACTTGTCTGTAGAAGAATATTCTTATCTGAAAAATTTATAGATTTTATTCTGTGGACACAAATACATATTAACTCAAATCTGAATCTTATTATTACACATTTCTTGCTTGTCATCCTGCTCTTGGAACTTGTTCGGTAAACCCCGAAACAATATATTCGGATTGTGCAAAAAGTTGACATCCATGTACACCGCAAATCTCATTGAAAAATGGCTAAAATATCAACTACTTACAACTATTTTCGCATATTATAAGCTTCAAACGAATTAAGCCTATAAATCTTAAAGAAAACGACCCTTCATCAGATTCTATAGACTGGCGCTACACAGTCACAAACGAAATGTTAAACCAAATAACCACATAACCACATTACTGGAATACATTCAACAGCAACAACAACAAAAATGGATAGCAGCTCTAGTTAGAAGGAAAAATAATGATATATTCAAGTTTTTAATCTTCCGTAATACTAAAAACATTAACAATAGTTGCTGGTTTCAGTTATTTGGAAAGACTGCAAAAATTTTCTTTCCGTTACCTATAGACTCCGAAACGGCTGAACCAATTTTCTTGAAAATTTACACAGTTGTACTATAAGCGTCTGCGAGTGTTCTTAGCTAGATTTTGTGTCGAGGTACCCCCGATAAATATCGAAAATCGATAATCGAAAAAATCGGGTTATAGAAGGAGTGGTCCGATTTTAATCACTCATAGACAAAGATATAAGAAACGATATTCAGAAGTTTCAAGGTTGCAGTTCATACAATAGTGCAGAAAATCGATAATATATATATGTATATAAGGCAAGATGTTTGTGTGTGTCTGTTTATCTGACTCTATTTCCTTTATACAAATCCACAATTTTTATCCGATTCTCACCAGACTTCACACAAATATTCTTTAGGCTGAGTTTGAGCTCCAGGACCATGGATTAGTTTTAAAGCTTTCATTACACCCGAGCATCGCTGGGCTATACTGCTAGTCTTCCAGAATACTAAAAACTTCGCTTGTCTCTATCTTCTTTTGCGCGTTCTTTGTGAACTTTTAGACTTACTACTTGCTCATTGCCTTATCAATGCTGCTTTGCCTTGCATATATTGTTTCATTGTTTAATGTGTTTTCCTGTTCCTTTCTTTTTCTTGTTATTGAAAATATTCTCAATTCTGTTTGTGGGCATTTCCGACAATTATATTTAATCCTAGCCAATTACTCTACAGGTTATGGTCCCAGAAATAGACTCTGGGACCATACGGGGGTGAATGCAAAATTCAATATTCAAAATTCAAAATTCAACGGGGGTGAATGCAAAAACTAAAAATGTTTTTGACATCATTTGATCGTTCCAATAACAAACACTGGCGAAGACATCTCCAATCAATATTAGAAAGATCTATAAAAGTAGATTTTAGAAGTCTAATTTTCTGAATATAACTGTTCGTTCAATGAAAATCGATTATGTGCTTTAAGGAAGCGTTTGATTATTACCATTAACTTTACGATTTAGTTTTTAATTTAAAATTTAAAAACATTGAAAAGAATTTCATATTGTACAGAAATAATTTAATTCTAGAAACAAGTGAACATTGAATAAATATGAATGGATTTTTTTGCGTTAAATAGAAAAAAACATATTTTCTTTCAAAATCAGTACTCGAATTTTTGTCTTTTAGTCGATCTCATGTAGAAAATACAGAAATATCATCCACGCAAATTAGACAATGGGTTAATTTTATTTTTTCTAGGATCCTCTAAGTGAAAGACAAACGTTGAAATTTGATAAATTCAACTTTTATCACAAGTCGCGTTGCGAAACATAAAACTAGAAGAATTCTATGAAGAGAGAATTCGTTGTTCCTATCCCAAACTTCAAGAATGTAAGTAACTTGAGGAATGTCTTTATCGAAGATTTATCACAGATACCTGGGATCTGAGCATCTACAAATCACTAGCAATACTCCTTAAGTAGGCTAAATTTACCGTATCAAGTAAGAGTGAACAGACGTGTGACTATTCGATGCAAAAACCTTCTGAGCGTTTACTTTGCATTCGTGCGCTCACGTTTGCTCAAGACACGCTTGAGATGTGCAATATGTCCGCACATTTCGCCGTGGAATGCTGACACGGGAAAGAAGTCGAGAAAGCCTCGAATTTCACAAGAATTTGTAACTCGTTGCTGGGATGTTTCTGCTAATTTTATCTGCCATTTTGTAATTTCAGACGGGCGCCGGCTCTGTCGAATGCAAAATGGAAGGTTTCGTTGAACTATTTAAGAAGCTGGGAAGAGTCGAAGCGGTTTTGTTTTCCAGTCTGAGAATAAAATTGTGATCTACACCATGATTGCACCTACGTTATTCAAAGAGTGGCGTTGTATGATCCAGGCTGTTTTAGCAGATTTCAGATTTGCTACATGGTTGTTAATGTCAGTTCCCTGTTATCGATATTCAAACAACGGACACCGTCACGCTATTTTGATAATCGCGTATTTACTTGTTGGATTTCGACAATCTTGATAGAAAGCATTTACAAAACAACACCCTGTCAGGGGCTTGCGAGATGAACTAACTCGTCTTTGAATGTAATTATTTTGCATATATTGTATGTAGTATAGAGAAATACAAGACAAATTTAGTGCCCATCAGGAACCTTGATCTAAGAAGAACTGAACCCTGGTGACCATAATGTATATTGGATTTACCGTAAGAGATAGCAAAGCAAGTTTTGTACCCAGTATTATCTCAGAATGTTAAATGACGTTGGAGTCCCCAGAAAAAGGGGTCCTGGGTATGACCTTAAACTGCATCCGGCAGCAAGTCCTCTGATTGGGAGGTTGTGAGGAGCTTGGAATCACCTCATAATTGCTGTTGTTCCCAGGTCCACTCTGATCCAGAGTGGTAGCACCTGTTAGCGTCCCAGCTATTGGTAAATAGTTAACCCACAAACTAGGGTCAAAATGCTATGAAAGTATTTACCAACAAAATATTTTTGAATGAAAAATATTACCAACAAAACCGTTTTTGAATTAAAAATATTACCAACAAAATATTTTTGAATGAAAAATATTACCAACAAAACCGTTTTTGAATGAAAAATATTACCAACAAAATGTTTTTGAATTAAAAATATTACCAACAAAACCGTTTTTGAATGAAAAATCTTACCAACAAAATGTTTTTGAATTAAAAATATTACCAACAAAACCGTTTTTGAATGAAAAATCTTACCAACAAAATGTTTTTGAATTAAAAATATTACCAACAAAACCGTTTTTGAATGAAAAATCTTACCAACAAAATGTTTTTGAATTAAAAATATTACCAACAAAACCGTTTTTGAATGAAAAATATTACCAACAAAATGTTTTTGAATTAAAAATATTACCAACAAAACCGTTTTTGAATGAAAAATCTTACCAACAAAATGTTTTTGAATTAAAAATATTACCAACAAAACCTTTTAAAAAAATATAAACAAACAAAAACAATAAAACAAATAAACTAAATAAAACAAATCAAAACGATTTTCAGCATTAAATGACCTAATGAAGGTTGATATGCTGGTTAAATGAACCAACCAACCAACCAACCAACCAACCAACCAACCAACCAATCAACCAACCAACCAGCCAACCAGAAGAAGGTGTTACTAAAGCCACAAATTGCAAAATTGGACTTAAAAGTATGTATATATGTGCACTAACATAAAAGAAGTGATTGTGAACCCAACGAAAGACAGACTATACAGACACAAGACAACTAGATAGCAGGAAGCTATATAAACATCACACCTACGAGGGGTGAGACAGTTTCTTCATATCATCGCAAGAGGAAAGTGAAACTTTTAATATCCCGATTAACTGATAAGTATTGCTTACAGAATTGTTATGGTAATATTATCCCTTTTCTTATTAGAAAACATTCTGTATTAACCGAACGTCACGCTCTACATTCAGATTAACTATATAAAATCTTTCTATTCAAGTAGAAAAAACACTATATTTTCTGTGCATTTCTATAATAAATTTATTTAAAAGCATTTCTAGAGTACCGTTATTTACAATGTATTTATATAGTAAGCATATTAAGAATGCATTTAAAAACGATGTATAATCGCCATCTTTTGTTAGTATCACATCTTTGTTTTCCTGACCACTACAATCTTTTCATGATTTTCAATGCAACTAGAATAAAATTATAACAACATATTTAAGGAAGATACATTTCGCAAGCTGTTAAAGCTCCTTACGGTATTGAAAGGAGTTTCCTTCTTAACCTTTTGTTTGAAGTAGTGTGGAACGTCAACGTCCTCATTAGGTCATTATTTTCCTTTCGATTTGCATGTGGGATCTAAAGTCCTAAATTGATGAGATTTATAATCTTTGGTACAGTTCTTCGTTTGTGATTATGTAGCGTCAATTCTCGCTAAGACTTACAGGCTTCATTCGCATATTTTTCACCCATCGATCTGCCGAAGTGGTTGTATATAAATGACATTTTAGATATTCCTGAGCGAGTTTGGTGGAACTTCAATATAAAAATCTCGATGTGACAAGGCTATTCACGAATATAACTGGATATTTTTGGTTAATGTCTTGGTTTTGTAGGAATTTGACGGTTGATAATCTAGTAGAAGAAAACTTGAAGAACAAGGACACTATTCCAGACTAAGTTCAATGTGACTGACAGATAAGGCCTCCTCGGCCTTACTCTATCTTCCAATCTCAAGTGGAACCATTTTATTGAGTCAATAGTCTAATCCACTGCTAGGAAGGTTGGGCCAGGATGCTTTTTCCGCCTGAATCTATCTTGCACATATACAAATCAACCATCCGTCCGTGTATGGAATACTGCTGTCATAGATGGTCAGGCGCCCCCGGTGTTCATCTCAGTGTTCTCGACAGGCCCCAAAGGAGAATCAGCAATGTGATAGGTACCGACTTGGCAGCTCAACTCCAGCCACTTTCTCACCAACGGGATGTGGTTTCCCTCTGTCTGATTTTTGTATATCTCTTAAGCTGGGGTTTCCAGGGATTGGCAACTGGGTCCCATCCATTCACAGTTACATAAACCAAATGCAGCCGACAAATATTTATAGAATTTTCTTTCTGATTTTTAACTATAATGTCCGGCCTATTTGCTTCAATTTTTTCTGTTTGCATAGGTGGTGTAATCCCATAGAATGGTGACATCTGTTTATATTACCGGTGCTGGGTGATGTTCATACCAGTGTTTGTTTACATATTTTCCATAATGTTTGCACATTATTATTATTATTATTATTATGTCATTTTTCATCATATTTCGTCTGCTATGGTCGCACTACAAACCAAGTCTGCGGGAAGACCTAAGGCAGGTCGTGGCGTGTTGTTATGGCCCCATTTCATTTTTTTTTTTCGATCTTCCCTATCATCCCTAGCGTTACATAGACAAAGTTCTCCTTAGTGTGTGGGCTGTACTTAATAAGACAATTTATTGTATATCTCTTAAGCTGAGATTTCCAGGGATTCTTTCAGTGTGTTGTTTTGTTCCATTTTTTATCATTCCAAGTGCACCTACTATCACTGGTTTGTTTTCAATTTCCACATTTTTTCTATTTCAATTTCCAGGTCTTTATATTTTGACAGTTTTTCAAATTCCATGATTGCTATGTTGCAATCCGCTGGACAAGCCATATCAATTAATAGACAAGTTTTCTCCCTCTGGTTTTTAACAATAATGTCTGGCCTGTTTGCTTCAGTTTTTCTGTCTGTGTAGATGGTGTAATCCCATAGAATGGTTACATCTTCTATTTCTGTAACCGGTGCTGGGTGATGTTCATACCAGTGTTTGTTTACATATTTTCCATAATGTTTGCACATTGCCCAATGTAAATATTGCCCAACTCTATCGTGGCGATTTTTATATTCATTTGGGGCAAGCACTGAACAGACTGAGATTAGGTGGTCTATTGTTTCTTGGTGTTTATCACAAAACCTGCATTTTGGATCCATATTATTATGCATAATATTTGCCTGAAAGTTTCTAGTGAAAAAACTTTGGTCTTGTGCTGCAAGAATAAAGCCTTCAGTTTCAGACTTTAATCCAGATGCACGTAACCATCGATGAGTATTAACTTTGTCAACATTGGATTTATTGGCACGTTCTGGATATTGGCCATGCAGAGATTTGTCTTGCCAGCGCTGTTTCATCTGTTCAAGAGCTTTCTCTTTGGCTTTCATTTTCATATTTTTTGCCGCAATAGTTGGTTCTTGCCTTCTGTTTTGCTTTTCTACAGAATCTACTAACTGTAAATCTTGTTTGTATTTACTGCCTTCTTTTATTATTGAATTTTTTTTCTTTCTTCATGTTGCTTTACTGGTTGTATCATCCAATCCTTTGTTGTTTCTATGTATCTTAGTAAGCCAATAGTTGTTGTCTTTTATGACAGTTCCAGCTGAATAAGACCTCTTCCACCTTCTTTACGGGGTATGTATAGACGGTCTACATCAGCCTTTGGATGATGCATCTTATGCTTAGAAAGAAGCTTTCTTGTTTTAGAATCCATTCGCCTGATGTCATTTAGAGTCCAGTTTAAGATGTTAAAGCTATATTGGACAACTGGGATTGCAAGGCTATTAATGGCCATATCTCTGTTCTGAGAATTCAATTCAGTTTTTAATATCATTCGTAGCCTTCTATAGTACTCTTTACGCACTATTTCTTTCATTTGTTTATGGCGAATGTTTTCACTCTCATTTACACCTAGGTATTTATAAGCTTCTTCTGGTTTCAATTCTTTTATTGTTACAGCAGGGTCATTATAATTATATTTCTGCTTTGGTCGCACTACCTACCAAGTCTGCAGGAAGACACAAGGCAGGTAGTGGTGTGTTGTTATGACTCCATTTCATGTTTTTTCATATCTCCCTAACTGTAACTCTATTTCCACATGAAAAAAATATATACTTCTTGCTTTAATACAACGAAGCGAAGGAGATTATTATTTGTGGTATTGTTGATTTTGCAGTTTATTGTAATTCGTGATATGAGCTTTGCTTAGAAATATTTGATACTATGTACTTGTAAAATCCGAAAGATGGAGAAATTGGCTGAAAATCGGAAAAAAAAGGAAAATATATTTTCCCCATTGTATTCAGAAGCGAATTTTTAGCCGGTAATAGTGGAAGACAAAGATAGTCAAAACAAGGCTGTCAGGACTCTTGATGGGGTTATGGTAAGGTCAGATCCTTACTTCCCACATTTGCTGGGAAAGGATTTGAAGAAGAGGATGAAAAGAAAATTACGTCATATGAGGTGTTGTTGCCTCATTGGTTGAAACAAGGCTATTATTTTATTCTACCTTGAATTGTGTAGGTGGAAGAATTGGTCAAAGTTTTGATTTGCATAAAGATACCCCGGGTCTCGCAGTTTCCCCTAAGAGAATTGGAGACAAGTATAAAAATCGAAACCCCAGTGAGAAAAACCAGTTTTGAGTAGTAGTTTTTGGAGTTGCAGTCGAAATGTATTGACTGGTGGAACAAGTGTTCGCAACTGGCGACCACGACCAAGAAGACTGGTCGCCTTCCATAGAGCTCCGGCCTGAAGATGTAAAGAAACCTAGAAAAGCCTGCAGCCAATCAACTTAAAAGAGTTAAAGCCGAATAATGTGCCTATGATAAAGTCCTAGCTAAAGATGTATATAAACAGAATGAACCGAGAAAAACTAGCTGAAAAAAGATTTTTTATTGCCGAGCGAAGGAGATAAGACGAATCTAGTATCATCACCAGAACGCCCCACTTCGGCCGTTTCCATAAAGCTTCGGTATAGAGCCAAGTTAAGTTTCAGAACTGCGAGAGCGACAGAGACCAAACGACCTCAATCCCACCGTCGCTACCGTTTGCTTCCCTTCGGCTATTTCCGTAAAGCTTCGGTAAAGAGCTGTGAAAAGACTTGTTTTTATTTGGAAAATTGAAAGCTCTGATTATTCTTAACGAAAACCTCTCACCGTTATCAAATGACTTTTATTTGCAAAATCGGAAGCTCTGATTACTTAAACAAATCCTTCTCTCCGTTGTAAACTTTGAAATTCAGCGATTCTACATTCTGCTTTTATTATTAATTTATATATATATATATATATATAAAGAATTTTCCCGTAACTCATCCAGGCGTCTTTGAACTTATTCGTGATTTTTATTTTTTTATTTATTTATTTATTTATTTTTTTTGGTTCCGTATTTATTTTTTATTTTTTATTTTTTTTGTTTTTCAACATAAGTGTACACGTGTGTCTGGTCCGGTTTGAGGTGGTAGAGAAACGGCTACCGGGTTTCAACGTGTCTTTCCTGAAACCAAAGAACGCAGAGTGGGCAGGGAGGTCCACCATTGTAATAGACGTTTTGAGTTCCACCTGCTGTGACGAGGCCGTCATCATGATCAGCGATCCGAGAGCGTCGTCATAATTGGTGCCGTTTCGACAACATCAACCCACTCAGGTTCCTGCCGTCACCATCGCAACAGGTTCTGGACCAGGGGCAGAGAGCCAGCCAGGGGCAAAGTGTCACATAACATCCCTAGTGTTACATAGACAAAGTTCTCCTTAGTGTGTGGGTTGTACTTAATAAGACAATTTTTTGTATATCTCTTAAGCTGAGATTTCCAGGGATTCTTTCAGTGTGTTGTTTTGTTCCATTTTTTATCATTCCAAGTGCACCTACTATCACTGGCACGACTCTTGTTTTCAATTTCCACATTTTTTCTATTTCAATTTCCAGGTCTTTATATTTTGACAGTTCTTCGAATTCCTCGGTTGCTATGTTACAATCCGCTAGACAAGCCATATCAATTTATAAGCAAGAATTTTCTTTCTGATTTTTAACTATAATGTCCGGCCTATTTGCTTCAATTTTTTCTGTTTGCATAGGTGGTGTAATCCCATAGAATGGTGACATCTGTTTATGTTACCGGTGCTGGGTGATGTTCATACCAGTGTTTGTTTACATATTTTCCATAATGTTTGCACATTATTATTATTATTATTATTATTATTATTATTATTATTATTATTATTATGTCATTTTTCATCATATTTCGACTGCTATGGTCGCACTACCAACCAAGTCTGCGGGAAGACCTAAGGCAGGTCGTGGCGTGTTGCTATGGCCCCATTTCATGTTTTTTTTTTTCGATCTTCCCTATCATCCCTAGCGTTACATAGACAAAGTTTTCCTTCGTATGTGGGCTGTACTTAATGAGACAATTTTTTGTATATCTCTTAAGCTGAGATTTCCAGGGATTCTTTCAGTGTGTTGTTTTGTTCCATTTTTTATCATTCCAAGTGCACCTACTATCACTGGACAAAACTCTTGTTTTCAGTTTCCACATTTTTTCTATTTCAATTTCCAGGTCTTTATATTTTGACAGTTTTTCAAATTCCTTGGTTGTTATGTTACAATCCGCTGGACAAGCCATATCAATTAAATTAATTATTATTATTATTATTATTATTATTATTATTATTATTATTATTAAAAACCAGGAAATTAAACAAAATTCCATAAATTTGCATTAGTCTTCCGCAGCCGACATTACCCCAGTCCAAGATGGCGGCGGAACATTAATACGCCCCTTAACAGACTTAAAAAGGAAAGGTAGCGAAATTAGATATGTGCGTCACAAGTCACTAGGAAAAAAAAACAGCAAGAGAGAAGTGTTTTCTGTTTAACTTGTTTCTTTTTATCCAATCTCCGTCCCCAAAGCAAAACTTCAGCTCCGCCATCCCCTTTAGTCTGCGTTTCGTGACCGACTGAATCGTAAATTGTTTAAGCGTCGTCGTCATATCGGACATGGAATCCAGACGAGAGATGCAGATGGCATGAAAGAAACTGAAGCGTAATAAAAACAGTCAAAAGAGTAAAAAGTACAAAGTGAACAGAAAAAAATTCTATCAACGAAAACATAACAAACGTACATATATTCACATAAGAATTGCAGACTTGGTTCAAGCGATAAAGAAGAGGACTAACAATGGTGAGGATTTAGATTCGAAAGTAACTTCCAACCTGTTGGAGATTATTACAAACTCTGGGAAGTGTTCTAACAGAAGACAGAAAGTGCGACAGAGATTCGAAGGCGAACTGGCATTGCGAAGGACGCGTTCCAGAAGCTGAGTAAAGTATTAAGACACAGAAAACTTTCATTGGAAACCAAATAGGGAGTACTAGATTGATATCGGTTCTTCAATATGGCAGTTAATGTTGGACAATATCAACAAAGATGAAGAAAAAACTTCAAGCAGCTGAAATGTGGTTCTACAGGAGGATGCTGCGGATATCGTGGGCCGAGTGTGTGAGCAATGATGAGGTCTTAGAAATGATGGAAACAAAAAGGAAATTAATACTGAGCATCAGGAAGAGACAGCTGAAGTTCCTGGGACATGCAATGAGGAAGGAAGGCTTGGAGAACCTGATACTAACAGGTCAGATAGAGGGAAAAAGAGACAGAGGAAAGAAGCAGATAACATATTCGAAGGGCCTGAGCAGGTGGATGACAGAACGGGTTTCTGCGAGATGTTACTGGAGAAAGCGTGCTAAGAGCCACCAGAGATAGGGAGACGTGGAAAGCCATGATTGCCTACATCCTGAAAGGACATGGCACATAGAGGATATATACCAACTGCTTATAAGAAATTATAATGTGGGTATAAAGTGGGGGATCAAATCTATATTATAATCAATATATAAACTGATCCCTCATTTTGTAGCCATGCTATACATTTATATTCTAGATTTACGGGCTTGAGCTAGTGGATGACAGAACGTGGGTTGCATGGTGTAACAGGAGAAGGCATGCTAAGAGCCACCAGGGATAGAGAGACGTGTAAAGCCATGATCGCTTACATCCTGAAAGGACAAAGCCCATAGAAGAAGAAGAAAGTATTCGTAAAAATATGTTATTGTTATAGATAGAAAAAAAATCTCTTTTTTTCTTTCTGAGTCTATTATCAACACTGTATCACCTGCGCATGTTGGGATACTATCGTCTCACCTAGAGCTTTTTTTATCTTATAAAACACTCGTGAACGAGAGAATTGTATTATAAAATGTCTCATTAACTCTTCAACATAAAAGTTGTAAAAATGTTTCTAAAAACATACTTTCCCTCCCTTTTGGTCTTAATCGAACGTTCGGAAAGAAAACGACCTGCTATTCCCATGAAGAACTTGAAAATGCCATTCTTAAGTTATTTCACTCACTTTATCATTGCATTACAGGATATAGATTAACCTCATCATAAGACAAAGAGACACTGACATTCACAACAGTTTTAAATGTGGCTGTGAAACCTCGACGAACTATCGTTACATTATTTATTATACATTGAACAGAAATAGCTGTTATATCTGGTCTGCTGTCCCAGCTATGTATTTAGAGATTCTTGAAAAAATCCAAAAATGAATCTGCCATGTTATCGGTCCTGAACTGTTATCTCGGCTTCAGTCGTTTTCCTACCACCCTAACGTAGATTTTCTGTCCGTTTCTATAAATATCTTAATGGCATATTTTTTTTTACTAATTTAAGCGCAGTACTTGATTGGCAGCTAGGTCTCTTCATTTTATAATGTTAATGCAATGGAAATCGTTATCTTCTTAATGTGTGTTTCTTTTTAAATTGTTCTCTCCTCTTGTTCTCTCCTCTTTAAAATGTTTCTCATATTCTTTCGCAGTTACTAACCCCATTCGTTATAGTGGCCTTCTAATATCGCTTGAGGTGAAATGATTTTCCCGCAGTAGGTTGCCATTACCTTCTGCAGTAGACTGGTTGTCAACCAAGGCTGTAGAACTCAATCTGTCCTGCTATTTAGTTCATAGCTGGAAGGAGAAGCGAGGGGTTCATACCTTTTTGAGCGAAAGTGAATGCAACGAATTCAACTAGTGGTGCAATGGATATCGACTCGGAACAAGAAATCGGAGAGTCGAGTTCGAATTCCAGTAGAATTCGTACCATTTCCTTTGCGCAAATATCCTTAGGAAAGGTATCAATCTAACTCTTCCAACTCCAGCTATGAGTTAAATAACAGGGCAGATTGGGTTCTATAGCCTTGATTAGTCTACCGCAGAAAGAAATGCCAACCTACCACGGGAAAATCTTCTGCCCAGTCAATCATATTTCGAAGGAGACATGATCGCCCAAGTATCACGTATGGCACTTATCTAAGTCACGTTTACTAGGGAATTCACTTTCCTACTCGCTTGTGAAATTTACGCTTGTAGAATTCTTTTCTGTTGACGGCGCACTTTGGTGGATAGAGAAGAGTGTGCTACTCAGGCTGAAACGGCTACCTCCCTAACAAATTTTGACAGATATCAATAAGAATGATATGCTACAAAGCCTCTATGTATAAATTAAATATTCACAGGATATACGATAACAAATGCTATCAATCATGGCGAAGAAATATTGCATGAAATATTTCATCAGCCGCTCCTAGATAATTCGTGAAGTCTTGTTAGAAAACCTTGGTTGGCAACCAGAAAGATTTACTTAAATTTTACCCTCCAGGAAGACGTAAGTCTGTCTTTTCTCGCCTATAAATAGATTACAACTAGAAAGAAAACATTGAATTCAAATTAGTAATGCCATTTAGAAAGGCATGAGCACAACTCTTCCCTGACAGCAATGGATTATCTATTGCATTTATTACCATTTATGAATTGTTTGGAATCAGGATTCGATTCAATGCTAAGAGAAAATACCTAATTAAAAAGTAATATGGCTTCTGGAACAAAGAGATTACACGCGAGATATCTCGTCTTTCGTTTCAAAGTAAAATAATGAAAAAGCAGAAAAATAAAACAAAAACAAAGCGAACAAAAATATACAGTACTGTGCAAAAGTATTAGGACAAGAATTATTTTATCTCTTACGAGGCATATTGACAGAAAATAAACAATTTAATTAATTTTATTTGATTTACTTAACAAATGCCTTAACAAGAAAAATACTTGTTATAAAATAAATTTAATATTTAGTATAATAGCCTTTCCCTTTGATCACAGCCTTCATTCTGTGAGGCATTGGCATCGCAAGCTTCTTCAATGTATCTAATCGTATTTCCTGCCAAGCAGCTTGTATTTGTTCCCAAAGTGTGTCTTGTGAAGTAACATGAGATTATCAATTCGAGAGGCGGGGAATAAGAAAAAAGCCAGTCATATCCAAAGATAATAGAATAATGAATAGTTTCAAAATAACTTGTTTAATAGAAAATGGGAAAAATGAAATATAACTTCTTTTTCATACATTTCTTTTTATACCTAGTTTTAAATAATCAATATTTATTAGCAATTTACTTGGCTTTTCACCCTGTATTTGAATTTCAGTGAGGTTTTTAGGAAAATCACCCCCGTCCTAATACTTTTGCACGTTACCAGTAGTGTGCAAAAGTGTTGGGACTGAAATTTTTTTAAACATTTTGATGGCTCAAAAGATAAAATAGTTCTTGTCCTAATACTTTTGCACAGTACTGTATATATACTAGGTGCGATTGGTAAATTGTCGCAATTATTTTGATGCCTCATGAAGATAAAATAGTTCTTGTCCTAATACTTTTGCACAGTACTGTATATATACTAGGTGCGATTGGTAAATTGTCGCAATTATTTTGATGCCTCATGAAATAAAATGTCCTTGTCCTATGCTTTTACCCAGTACTGTATATATACTAGGTGCGATTGGTAAATTGTCGCAATTATTTTGATGCCTCATGAAAGATAAAATAGTCCTTGTCCTAATACTTTTGCACAGTACTGTATATATATAGGGTACGATTGGTAAATTGTCGCAATTGTTTTGATGCCTCATGAAAGATAAAATAGTCCTTGTCCTAATACTTTGCACAGTACTGTATATATACTAGGTGCGATTGGTAAATTGTCACCAATTATTTTGATGCCTCATGAAAGATAAAATAGTCCTTGTCCTAATACTTTTGCACAGTACTGTATATATACTAGGTGCGATTGGTAAATTGTCGCAATTATTTTGATGCCTCATGAAAGATAAAATAGTTCTTGTCCTAATACTTTTGCACAGTACTGTATATATACTAGGTGCGATTGGTAAATTGTCGCAATTATTTTGATGCCTCATGAAAGATGAAATAGTTCTTGTCCTAATACTTTTGCACCCAGTACTGTATATATACTAGGTGCGATTGGTAAATTGTCGCAATTATTTTGATGCCTCATGAAAGATAAAATAGTCCTTGTCCTAATACTTTTGCACAGTACTGTATATATACTAGGTGCGATTGGTAAATTGTCGCAATTATTTTGATGCCTCATGAAAGATAAAATAGTTCTTGTCCTAATACTTTTGCACAGTACTGTATATATACTAGGTGCGATTGGTAAATTGTCGCAATTATTTTGATGCCTCATGAAAGATAAAATAGTCCTTGTCCTAATACTTTTGCACAGTACTGTATATATACTAGGTGCGATTGGTAAATTGTCGCAATTATTTTGATGCCTCGCGAAGAATAAAATAGTTCTTGTCCTAATACTTTTGCACAGTACTGTATATATACTAGGTGCGATTGGTAAATTGTCGCAATTATTTTGATGCCTCATGAAGAGATGAAATAGTTCTTGTCCTAATACTTTTGCACAGTACTGTATATATACTAGGTGCGATTGGTAAATTGTCGCAATTATTTTGATGCCTCATGAAAGATAAAAATAGTCCTTGTCCTAATACTTTTGCACAGTACTGTATATATACTAGGTGCGATTGGTAAATTGTCGCAATTATTTTGATGCCTCATGAAAGATAAAATAGTCCTTGTCCTAATACTTTTGCACAGTACTGTATATATACTAGGTGCGATTGGTAAATTGTCGCAATTATTTTGATGCCTCATGAAAGATAAAATAGTCCTTGTCCTAATACTTTTGCACAGTACTGTATATATACTAGGTGCGATTGGTAAATTGTCGCAATTATTTTGATGCCTCATGAAAGATAAAAATAGTACTTGTCCTAATACTTTTGCACAATACTGTAAGTTGATAACGCAAACGCCAACAAAAAAAAATATGAAGGAAAAAATGAAGGAAATAAGAAAGGAAAGAAGAAAAAGAAGATCAATAAAGAATAAAGAGTAGAGAGAGAGAGAGAGAGAGATTGGAAAGTAAAAACAAAAGAGATAAATAACCAAAGAGACTTAATTACGTCATGTTGACGTGTGCTTCTGGTTCGCAACACCAATCCGTGAGGAGGGAAAAAGGGAGGTAAGTATGGAGATAAAATATAATGCCGAAGTCCGAAGATAACGGACTTCAGGCCCCACCCTTCCAACTTTATCTATGCAATGGAACAAATGTTGCACCCGTTCAATACGCATTTAGACGAGACATTTTTGCACGACCAACTACTCCACCTATTTTTTTCCGGGTGCGAACACATGGATCTGAGTAGCGAAGAAGAAATCTAATTAAGAATTTTTCACTTAATAGAAATTAACCCATCTATGCTACTGTAAATATTGTAGGTTTGTGTCTCTACTGAAAACAGATACATAGTATCCAAACCTCTAGACCAGGGGTCGCAACCTTTTGGAGAGAGCGGGCCAGGCAGCTATGTAAAATCCTTAAGGGGGGGCCATGATATCAAATGTAATGTAATAAATTGTCTCGACTTCAGATCGCTCCGTCCAAAAGACCGCCATCGTCTAAACGTTTAAAGAAATAACAATGAAGTCAATGTTATGTTATTTAAACGATGCAAAAGTTATTGTTATATTATTTAAACGATGCAAATTTGTTCTATTATTTTAAAAGATGCAAATTCCTTAAAACAAAAAAATACAATTAAAAATGGAAAATTATCTACTAAGACATTTGTTTCTCTTTATTGTTTGACAACTTCTCCACATCAGTTGATGTATTTGTTGATGACAGGAACAAAAAAAACTTCATCCAAGTTGTCATCACCCAACCTTGTTCTTAAATGATTTTTAACATATTTCTTTTTCATAAAAAGGTTGTTCTCTAGCATATATTCTTCCAAATAATGATGCCATCATTTTCGCATTATTCAATAGACTTTTATATTTTCCGCTTGCCAAAATATATTTCTTAAGGAAGTCAGCAGTGGATTTGAAATTAAATTTTGATTTTAAAAAATCGTGGCATTGCAAGTCGCTGGATTCTAACTTATAATTTCTTTGCCAATTTCTCAGCAAATAAATTAGATAATTAGTGTCGTGGTGTTAAGTTGGAGGGCCTGACAAAACTTCTTCGCGGGCTGGATGTGGCACGGGGCCCGGGGGTTACCGACCCCTGCTCTAGACCATAAAATAGGCGCTCAGCGTAACTGGAATTTATTCCTTGACGTTAATTATGTCTTTAAGTTAAAAACTCCAAACATTGGGGGGGGGGGGGGGTAAAAAAATTTTGGAATGGAATTTATGCATCTTTTTTACAACGAAGTTTCTTTTGTCAGGATTCTTTAAAAAGTGGTAGTCATTGGTAGAGAGATAATGGGTTTTGGTTAATATGGGAATATTTCGTATCCCATGTTGGCGAGCTTTATTCTGGCAACATGTGGTTGAACATCGTAGAGAAACAGGAATGGACCTCATCAATTAACCAATTTTCCTCCAATTGCTGGCAGTAAACTTCGACATTGAGGCTCTGCGTAAATTCCAAATTTAATGGATTGTTCCAACGGCGGGTCGCCAGACAGTCATCATAATCTTCTGCTGATACATTTCGATTTTTGAAAGTGTTTGGGAGCTTCGTCATGATGAAGTTGATCTTTTACAATCGTCATAAATGATCCGTTTCTCACCACAATTGTTTATTTGAATTTGCAGTGTCAAGCATACTTCAAAATGTCGAACTCTTTGATTATTGTTGTGCTTTTCAGTCAGTCAGTTAAATGCCATACGTGATACACGCTTGGGCGATCATGTCCCGAAAAAGACATGACTGATTGGGCAGAAGATTATCCCGCAGTAGGTTACCATTACTTTCTGCGGTAGACTAGTTGCCAGCCAAGGCTATAGAATCCAATCTGTTCTGTGATTTGACTCATAGGTAAAGAGAAAAGAAATCTATTATATTATTATGTAGTAATTAGTGGGGGATCGGTTTCCTATTGTTATGAAGTAATAAACTGATCCCCCACTTTATGACCAATATAAGCCTTAATCATTATTCCAACTATTATATTCAGTCAGTCAGTTAAGTGCCATACGTGATACACGCTTTGGGCGATCATATCCCGAAAAAGACATGACTGATTGGGCAGAAGATTATCCCGCAGTAGGTTGCCATTACTTTATGCGGTAGACTAGTTGCCAGCCAAGGCTATAGAATCCAATCTGTCCTGTTATTTGACTAATAGCTAGAGGGGGAAGAGATGTATTATTATGTAGTAATTAGAGGGGGGATCAGTTTATTAGTTCATAACAATATAACAATGATACCCAACTTTTTTTCCAGTAGAAGCCTTAATCATGTTTTCAACCATTATATTCAGTCAGTCAGTTAAGTGCCATACGTGATACGCGCTTGGGTGATCATGTCTCAAAAGAGACAGGACTGATTGGGCCGAAGATTATTCTGCAGTAGTTTGCCATTGCTTTCTGCGGTAGACTGGTTGCCAGCCAAGACTAAAGAACCCAATTTGTCCTATTATTTAACCCATAACTGGAGGGAAGAGACAGATTAATAGCTTCCCCAAGGGTATTTGCGCGTAAGTGAATGCAAGGAATTCAACTGAAATTCAAACTTGGCTCCCCGATTGTTCCAATACCACTTTTATTTCGTAAGAACTGTTTTCTAAAAACAAATACCTCAACCGACAGTAATGTTGTTTAGATAATGAATGACGATTGTTTCCTGTATGGAAACGGCTATTCTTATCATTATTATTTTCTACTATTTCTTTTATCACCATTGCTTACAAGAAAATAGTGCATCACCAAAACTGAAATACAACCCACTCGTGAATGATCTCAACCTACAGAAAGAATACACTAACAGCGTGAAAATCAAATCCGAAGAACAAATTAGAAAAGGACATTCGAAATGGGACTCGCTAAAGGAAGCAATAGTGACATCAGCAAACAACTTTACCCCAAAGGAAAACGAGTAAATGACTGAAGAGATTCTGGACATGATGCAAAGGAGGAAGAAAATGGTATCAAGGCATGGAACGGAGTACAGGGAACTACACAAGAAAATAAGAAGAAAATGCAGACAGGCTAAAGAGGAATGGCTCAATGACAAATGTGCAGAAATAGAAAGATTGAGCAGGAATAATAAAGCAGACATGCATAAGGAAATAAAAGAACTGACAGGACAAAAAACCTGCTCTTCAACAGGATGTATAAAATCCAAAGATGGAACAATCATATTGGAGAAAGAAGAAGTACTCCAACGATGGGAAGAATATATAAAAGATCTTTTCCACGACAAGAGAGAGCAACCAATAATACGAAAAGATGAGGATGGACCGGAAATATTAAAGTCTGAAGTGGAATCTGCAGTAGCCAAACTGAATAGAAACAAAGCAGCTGGACCAGACGGCATAGTCATAGAGCTGCTGATAGCCCTGGAAGAATTTGGCATAAAGAAAATTACAGAAATAATAAATAAAATTTATAATAGTGGTGTAATACCAAATGAGCTCAGCAAGTCGACCTTCACACCACTACTTAAGAAGCCAGGAGCAAATGAGTGCGAACTCCACAGAACCATCAGTTTAATGAGCCATATAACAGAACTGATCGTCAGAATCCTGATGAATAGAGCCAGAAGCAGAATCAGTCCAAGGATAGGACAAGAACAGTGCGATTTCTTCAACGACACTGGAACACGGAATGCCATATTAATGATTAGGATGCTCTCTGAAAGGGCAATACAAATGAAGAAGGATTATAACTTGACCCTCACAAAGCGAGCGGTGGTGACGGAATCCCAACCATAGTCTTAAAGAAATGTGCCCCTGAACTCTCCTCTGTCCTTTCTAAGCTCTACAACCTCTGCCTATCTGCTTCCTGCTTTCCTACCTGTTGGAAATCTTCCTCTGTAGTTCCTATATTTAAAAACACTGGAGAAACCTCTGACCCTGCAAATTACCGCCCTATCAGCCTTCATCCGATCTTTGGCAAAGTATTCGAAGCCATTATCAACGCCGAGGTGGTTCAGCATCTCACAGCACACAGGCTCCTCTCGGACAAGCAATATAGTTTCCGCTTCACCAGGCCTACTGCTGATATGCTAACGACCATCACCGAGTACATATACCAGGCACTCGACAGGAATGGCGAAGCCCGAACCGTTGCATTGGATATATCTAAGGCGTTCGACAGAATTTGGCATGCTGGCCTTCTATGTAAACTGCGGAGCTATGGTATAACTGGACATTTGTTTGAACTAATCCAGTCATTCCTCTCTAACCGCACAATGAAGGTGGTATTAAACGGACATGCCTCTCAGAACTACCTTACAAACGCAGGTGTCCCCCAAGGCTCCATCTTAGGTCCTACACTCTTCCTGATATACATTAATGATCTCCCTGATTCCATAAGAGCCCAAATAGGTTTGTACGCCGATGACACCACAGTTTACTCTCGCCTCCTACAAAAATCTGGTATAGGCGTCAAAGCTAACCTCGCAGCCGAGATTGAAAAAGACCTCCAATCCATATTGAACTGGGGTAAGAAATGGCTAGTAAATTTTAATGCTTCTAAAACGAAGCTACTCTCAATTAACCATCATCAACAATCTCACCTACCTCCCATTAGCATGGACCAGGCTTGCCTCCCAGAGAGTAAAACACTGCGCCTCCTTGGTCTCACACTTTCAGCGGAACTCAAATGGAATGACTATATCGAATCCATTGCTAAATCCGCTGCTATGAAAGTCGGTTCTCTCTGTAGGGCCCGGAAGTTTTTTCCGTCTGAATCTATCCTGCACATTTATAAATCTACCATCCGCCCGTGCATTGAATACTGCTGCCATATCTGGTCGGATGCCCCTGCTGTTCTCCTCGGGCTTCTCGATAAGGCTCAGAGGAGGGTCTGTAATGTGATAGATACTGACTTGGCAGACCGTCTGCAGTCTCTCTCCCACCGGCGCGACGTGGCTTCCCTGTGTCTCTTCTATAAATACTTTCACGGCTTCTGCTCCGATGAACTTAGATCACTGGTTCCCCCCAAATACGAATTTGAACGAGATACTAGATTAGCAACTAGATCCCACCCTTTTACAGTGAAACCGATAAAATTCAACCGTAACTTCTACTCCAACAGTTTCTTTCCTCGCACTTCCCGACAATGGAATTCTCTTCCAAACGATTGCTTCCCCGACGGCTACAATCTCCAGAAGTTTAAATGTAAGGTCAATAGACACCTCCTAACACACTAACCTGCTCCCACTCTATCAAACACTCTTCCCATCTGCCCAACCCTCATCCTCGGTATCCTTACTCATCTGTCACCTTCCTCCTGACATTCCCTATGTCTAACCACTCCTTCTCTTTACCTTCCCCTATGTAACCCCATGCGCAATAGTGGCAGTGGAATGCCTTGCTTGGGGTGAGATGATTAAAAAAAAATAGCTGTGCTTTATTGATTATGCGAAGGCGTTTGACAAAATACACCACAAAGAATTGATAGACATGCTCGGCAGCCTTGACATATGTGAGAAAGAGTAATCAAGAATCTTTACTGGCAGGAAACGGCTTGCATACGGACAGGTAACGATTCAACAGATATACAAAAATAGAAAGGGGCGTAAGACAAGGATGTGTCTTTTCACCGGATCTGTTCAACTTATACAGCGAGAATATTTTGCGACCCTAGAAGTTATGCCTGGATATGTCATCGGAGGCCACAATTTAAACAACCTAAGGTATGCAGATGATACAGTGCTGATAGCAGACACAGAAAAGAAACTACAAAACCTCCTACAAAAGGTAGCTGAAGAGAGTGATAAGAAGGGACTAGAAATAAACTGCAAGAAAACCGAATGCATGGTCATCAGTAAAAAGGGCAGCCCAATATGCCAAATACAGGTCGGGGATTCTAGAATCAAGCAGGTATAAAAATTTAAATACCTGGGAAGTGTTATAACAGAAGACGGAAAGTGTGCCACAAAGGTGCGAAGGCAAATTGGCATGGTGAAGGAAGCATTCCAAAAGCTGAGTAGAGTATTAAAAAGCAGGACAATTTCGCTAGAAACAAGGAAGAGAGTACTGGATTGCTATGTGTTGTCAGTTCTTCAATATGTCAGTGAATGCTGGACAATATCATGAAAGATGAAGGAAAAACTGGAAGCAACTGAAATGTGGTTCTACGGAAGCATACTGGATATAAAGTGGGGGATCAATTCCATATTACAATCAATATATAAACTGAACCCTCCCTTTGTGGCCGCAGTAGTTTCTATACATTTATATTCCTAAGATCCAAAAACACACGGATTCATTCCAGGAGGTGAGAAGAGTACTAAGTAGTCAGTTTAGTGCCATGCGCGATACACGCTTTGGGCGATCATGTCTCGAAAGAGGCATGACTGACTGGGCAGAAGATTATCCCGCAGTAGGTTGCCATTGCTTTCTGCGGTAGACTGGTTGCCGACCAAGACTATAGAACCCAATCCGTCCTATTATTTAACCCATAACTGGAGGGAAGAGTCGGATTAATACCTTTCCCAAGGCTATTTGCGCGTAAGTGAATGCAAGGAATTCAAGACAATTTCGCTAGAAACAAAGAAGAGATTACTGGATTGCTATGTGATGTCAGTTCTTCAATATGGCAGTGAATGCTGGACAATATCATCAAAGATGAAGGAAAAACTGGAAGCAACTGAAATGTGGTTCTACAGAAGGATGCTGCGAATATCATGGATCGAGCATGTACTGGATATATACTAGGTGCGATTGGTAAATTGTCGCAATTATTTTGATGCCTCATGAAAGATAAAATAGTTCTTGTCATGATGAGGTCCTAGGAATGATGGAAACTAGCATCAGAAAGAGACGTGGAAAGCCATAATCGTACGTCCTGAAGGGACAGGGCACATAGAAGAAGAAAAAGTGCCAAGCATCTGCTTGTCGAGAAAGTCAGAATTTCCAGCAAGAATATCAGTATCAGTTCCCTCATGTCATAAGCTGTGGACAATAAACTCTATGCAAACGCGTGGACACGAAAGAAAGCAAAGATATTTCCGTTCAGTACTACCCCTCCCTCCTTGTCCTTCCCTCCCTCTCTCTCTCTCTCTCTCTCTCTCACACACACACACACACACACACACTCTTTCTCTCTCTCCCCACAGGGAAACATCTACATGTCTTCGTTCCATTACCCGTAACCCCGGTGCGAAATCGGACAGGTTACACCTCTCCTTTTTTTACCCGAGGGAAGATTAATCAAGAATCAATTACTTAATTACCCCCGTTTACGCAATGGAAATGGTAGAAGCCAGCTTTAAGGGTGAGTGGAGTTGGGTTGCTCATGTTCCGTTCAGTATTGATAGAGATAGGCATGCGTTTGCAGCATCCGGCCACCCGCAGAGAAATGTTTGGATAACATGTAGGTCGTGAGAGGGTTGGAAGACTTTAGATGCTAAGGGATTTATCGTAATAAGGTTACTTACCAGATGTGTCCCGAGACAACTGATTTGTTTAAAAAAAACTTTATTATTTATTTTTCACTTTGACATGGTGGCGATTTTATGAGCCGATAGCTGATAATTGATGACCAGGAAAGGATTTCTTTTTCAGCAGATCTTTGTTTAAATTGGCAGCGGGGGGGTTGTTTAATAAAAAATAAGTATACGGGCGCGTGGCCGAGTATATGTACATTAGTACATTCGTTTTCATTCTCCAATTTGAATCTCACCAGTCAGTCATGTCTCTTTTGAGTCATGATCGCCAAAAGCGTGTATCACGTATGACACTTAACTGACTGATTGAATATAATAGCTTGAATCATGATTAAGGCTTCTACGGAGCATAAAGTGGGGGACCAGTTTTATATTGATATGAAGTAATAAACTGATCACCCCTAATTACTACTTAATAATATAATACACCACTTCCCCCACTAGCTATGAGTCAAATAAAAGGACAGATTGGGTTCTAAAGCCTTGGCTGGCAACCAGTCTACCGCAGAAAGCAATGGCAACCTACTGCAGGAAAACCTTCTGCCCATTCAGTCCACTTAACTGACTATATCGATGCAATAGCAAAGAATCATACTCCAATACAAGCAGTCAGCCCTTATAAATACCAATAGTTAAATGCATGAAATAGAAATATGACACCTGTTTATTGAGACTTGGAAAATTTCTTGTCAAAAAGAAAATGAAAGGGAAATTTTAGATGGTAGTTATAGTTATCTCACTAATCCATTTTATGACTAATTTATTACTAATCTTATAGTTTTTTAGCTTTTTTCTATTCTAATTTATTACTAATCTTTTAGTTTTTAGGTTTTTATATTCTAATTTATGATTAATCTTTTAATTTTTAGCTTTTTTTATTCTAATTTATTACTAATCTTTTAATTTTTAGGTTTTTATATTCTTAAATTATTATTAATCTTTTAGTTTTTAGCTTTTTTTCTATTCTAATTTATTACAAATCTTTTAGTTTTTAGGTTTTTATATTCTAATTTATTATTAATCTTTTAATTTTTAGCTTTTTTTATTCTAATTTATTATTAATCTTTTAGTTTTTAGCTTTTTTTCTTTCTAATTTGTAACTAATCTTTTAATTTTTTAGCTTTTTTATTCTAATTTATGACTAATCTTTTAGTTTTTTTGTATTCTACTTTATTACTAATTTTGTAGTTTTTTAGCTTTTTTTATTCTAATTTATCACTAATCTTTTAGTTTTTTACTTTTACCATTGAAAGATTTATATCTACTGGTATTGAAATCTAAGGTCACGTCAAGAAATTTGCATTTGTTTTTCTAATGATTATGTAACATTTGACTAATAATATTGTTTATTTTGTGGCGTAATCTTCGTCGCCAAAATATTTTGGCCTGTTTGAGACCGGATATAAAACACGAAAACAAGAAGGTACGTTCAAACAGTGTATTAGAATAACTGAAATTATATCAAAACTTATTTATAAATGAAACTTTGTCTGTGTGTGTGTATGTGTGTGTGTGTCCGTTACCTATAGACTCCGAAACGGCCGAACCGATTTTCTTAAAAATTTACACACTAGTAATATAAGCGTCTGTGAGTGTTCTTAGCTAGTTTCTGTTTCGAGGTTCCCCCAATAAATATCGATAATCGATAATTGAAAAAATCGGGTTATAGAAGGAATAGTCTGATTTTAATCAAATTTGATACACTCATAGACAAAAACATAAGAAACGGTATTCAGAAGTTTCAAGGTTGCAGTTCTTACACTAGTGCAGAAAATCGATAATATATATATAAAAGGCAAGATGTCTGTGTGTGTGTGTCTGTTTATCTGCCTGTATGTCTGTATTTTTTCAGCCCTTTTATTTTAGTTTTTGCTTCGGGTTTGGCTCTAAGTAGGTATAATTGCAGTTCTTAGTCTCAGCCATGATACCATTTACTCAGAGGACTTATTTAGCCTTCAAAATTCAGTTTACGACGAAAAAACCTTATTTGATATCGATACCAGGAAATCAAAATTTGACTTACATCCATTCATTTTTCTTTCAGTCTACGGTTTCGCTTTGACTGGAAACAACTATTGCTTTTTAGTCTTTCGTGCCAACGTCCAAAGAGTCTGAGCTCCAGGACCATGGATTAGTTTTAAAAATTTCATTACACCCGAGCAACGCCGGGCTATACTGCTTGTACAATAATAAGTGTTAGTTATCGGCAAAACAGAAGTATAAGTCTCACAGCTGTGTCTCGGAAGTCACGCAAGTTAGTATTGTGTTGACGGAGGAAGAATCCATTCCTATAGATAAGGCACCATACCAGTTTATAAAGCTAATATAGAATCTGATAAAAAAAAGATTTTATATTGGTTCCAGTGAAACTGATTGGAACTACAAAAGTTTAAGTAACAATAAATACAAAACTAATATTCGAATCTCTAAATATTGCTCGTAAAAAATAGAAATTAGTTGAGAAATCATGACTTGAATTAATGTTATATTCTTCTTCTATGTGCCCTGTTCTTTCAGGACGTAGGCGATCATGGCTTTCCACGTCTCCTATCCCTAGCCTTTCGCCTTTTTCTGTTACAGTATGCAACTCTCGTTCCGTCATCCACCTGATTAGGTCCTTCAAATATGTTATCCGTTGCTTTCCCCTGTCTCTTTTCCCCTCTATCTGGCCTGTCAGTATCAGGTTCTCCAAGCCCTCCTTCCTCATTGCGTCTCCCAGGAACTTCAGCTGTCTCTTCCTGATGCTCAGTAATAATCATTTTTAAGGCCTCATCATGGCTCACATGCTGAATCCATAATATTCTCAACATCCTTCTGTAGAACCACATTTCAGTTGCTTCAAGTTTTTCCTTCATCTTTCATGATATTGTCCAGCATTCACTGCCATATTGAAGAACTGACAACACATAGCAATCCAGTACTCTCTTCTTTGTTTCTAGCGAAATTGTCATGTTAATACTCTTCTCAGCTCCTGGAATGTATCCTTGTGTTTTTGGATCTTAGGAATATAAATGTATAGAAACTACTGTGACCACAAAGTGAGGGTTCAGTTTATATATTGATTGTAATATGGAATTGATCCCCCACTTTATATCCAGTATGCTTCCGTAGAACCACATTTCAGTTGCTTCCAGTTTTTCCTTCATCTTTCATGATATTGTCCAGCATTCACTGACATATTGAAGAACTGACATCACATAACAATCCAGTACTCACTTCTTTGTTTCTAGCGAAATTGTCCTGTTTCTTAATACTCTACTCAGCTTTTGGAATGCTTCCTTCGCCATGCCAATTCGCCTTCTGATTTCTGTGTCACACTTTCCGTCTTCTGTTATAACACTTCCCAGGTATTTAAATTTTTATACCTGCTTGATTCTAGAATCCCCGACCTGTATTTGGCATATTGGGCTGACCTTTTTGCTGATGACCATGCCTTCGATTTTCTTGCAGTTTATTTGTAGTCTCTTCTTATCACTCTCTTCAGTTACCTTCTGTAGAAGGCTTTGTAATTTCCTTTCTGTGTCTGCTATCAGCACTGTATCATCTGCGCACCTTAAGTTGTTTAAATTGTAGCCTCTGATGACATATCCAGGCATAACTTCTAGGGTCCTCAAAATATTCTCACTGTATAAGTTGAACAGATCCGGTGAAAAGACACATCCTTGTCTTACGCCCCTTCACTGCCTCTTACAAAGAACAATCGTTTTGACAGAAAACCAGAAAGATGTATAAATATATATATAAACTTATATTTTTACTCTTCGTCGGAGATGCTTGTCTGGAAAGAGATCAAGCACATACGAGGGAGCCATCGAGGAGTTGTTAGCCAGTCTCTGCTTCTTCAGCTAAAGGGGATCTCTCTCTCTCTCTCTTTCTCTGTATCTCTCACTCTCTCTCACACACACACACACACCTTTCTCGCTTTCTCTCTTTCGCTCTCTCTCTCTCTCTCTCTCTCTCTCTCTCTCTCTCTCTCTCTCTCGCTCCTACTCCTTCGTGGGTCAAAATTTCTCAGACTTTCTCTAACCCCAAAATTCCTATGCATTTTTGCTTTTTCAGGTAGTCGCTTTATTGATGTCATCTACAGCCAGATACATCTGTCAATCATCTTCGCCGATTTTCACCTTTCAAGACGGTCGTCACATGCGTTTAAGCCTTTGATCTTGCACCCCGCCGCCGATATCCACGGTCGGATATTTTTATCAATCATACCTTTACCGGCTATCGCCTGTATGTATTCCTTAGAGGTTGCACCTCGCTGCCACCCTCCACTACCAAATATATTTGTCAATCATATTTTTGCCGGCTATCGTCTTCACGTCTTTGCTGTTCCGCCGATGCCATCCACGGCCGAATATACATGTCAATCATATTTTTGACGGCTATAGATTTTCAAACTTATGTTTTCCCGCCGACACCATAAACGGCCAGATACATTTGTCAATCATATCTTTACCGTCAATCGCCTTTCAAGTCTTTGTTTTCCAGCTAACACTCTTCACGACCAGATACTTTTGTCGATCATATCTTTGCCGGCAGTCGTTTTACAAGCCTTTGTTGTCCCGCCGACACGCTCCACGACAAGATACATTCGACAATCATATTTTTGCCGGCAATCGCCTTTCAAACTCGTGTTGTTCATCTGATACCATCCACGGCCTGATATATTTGTCAATTATATTTTTGCCGGCTATCGCCTGTCAAGCCCTTGTTGTCCCGCCGACAACATCCACGCTCGATATATTTGTCAATTATATCTTTGCCGGCTATCGCCTGTCAAGCCTTTGTTGTCCCGCCGACAACATCCACGCCCGATATATTTGTCAATTATATCTTTGCCGGCTATCGCCTTTCAAGCCTTTGTTGTCCCGCCGACAACATCCACGCCCGATATATTTGTCAATTATATCTTTGCCGGCTATCGCCTTTCAAGCCTTTGTTGTCCCGCCGACAACATCCACGCCCGATATATTTGTCAATTATATCTTTGCCGGCTATCGCCTTTCAAGCCTTTGTTGTCCCGCCGACAACATCCACGCCCGATATATTTGTCAATTATATCTTTGCCGGCTATCGCCTTTCAAGCCCTTGTTGTCCCACCGACAACATCCACGCCCGATATATTTGTCAATTATATCTTTGCCGGCTATCGCCTTTCAAGCCTTTGTTGTCCCGCCGACAACATCCACGCCCGATATATTTGTCAATTATATCTTTGACGGCTATCGCCTTTCAAGCCTTTGTTGTCCCGCCGACAACATCCACGCCCGATATATTTGTCAATTATATCTTTGCCGGCTATCGCCTGTCAAGCTTTTGTTGTCCCGCCGACAACATCCACGCCCGATATATTTGTCAGTTATATTTTGCTGTTCATGCTAACACTAAATCGGACACTGGTAAAGGCAGATAATGTAATATTTGTCTTCCAGAAAAATTAGTGAAAAACAACCCTAATTTACTAAAGAAAATAAAATTTGTGGACCTAAAAACAAATACCACTTGAAAAATATGGAACCGGATTGATCTCAATTCTTACTGAACAACCCTTTTTATTATATATCTAAATTCATATACAATGGAATCTGTATATGCAACCATCCCTACTGCCATCAAAAGCCGGTCGTATACCACAGGTGGTCGCTCACTAAAGGCTCATGGTCATTGCCTATTTAAGCCAGGGACGTATATTACACTCACCAGAATGTACATATTAGAATTTTACCATGTAATCTGGTAATAAATAAATAGTAACATAAGAAGAACTTTAAAGACATTTATTCAGTACTAGCAGTATAGCCCGGCGTTGCTCGGGTGTAATGAAAGTTTTAAAACTAATCCATTGTCCCGAAGCTCAGAGTCTAAAAAGCAATAGTTGTTTCCAGTCAAAGCGAAACCGTAGACTGAAAGAAAAATGAATGGATGTAAGTCAAATTTTGATTTCCTGGTATCGATATCAAATAAGGTTTTTTCGTCGTAAACTGAATTTTGAAGGCTAAATAAGTCCTCTGAGTAAATGGTATCATGGCTGAGACTAAGAACTGCAATTATACCTACTTAGAGCCAAACCCGAAGCAAAAACTAAAATAAAAGGGCTGAAAAAAATACAGACATACAGGCAGATAAACAGACTCACACACACAAACATCTTGCCTTTTATATATATATATTATCGATTTTCTGCACTATTGTAAGAATTGCAACCTTGAAACTTCTGAATATCGTTTCTTATGTCTTTGTCTATGAGTGTATCAAATTTTATTAAAATCGGACTACTCCTTCTATAACCAGGTTTTATCAATTTTCGATTTTCGATATTTATCGGGGGGTACCTGGACACAAAATCTAGCTAAGAACACTCGCAGACGCTTATATTACAAGTGTGTAAATTTTTAAGAAAATCGGTTCAGCCGTTTCGGAGTCTATAGGTAACGGACACACACACAGAGACACACACACACTCACACACACAGACAAAGTTTCATTTATAAATAAGTTTAGATAATTAATTCCTTTTAAAATTTTAAAAACTTATTTACAGTGGTGAATAAAAGAAAAATATCATTCAGAAAAATATTTATTAAGTGGACTTTAAAAAAGTCACTTATTACTTTCCATTTCGTGGTCTACTAGTACTAGCCATTTCTTATAAAATATATAATTGCAAATCGCCAGAAGACACCACATGGTAGAAACCTAGGTCACTTAATAACTTGTTTACAAATGAATAACATACATACATATATATATATATATATATATGTGTGTGTGTGTGTGTGTGTGTGTGTGTGTGTGTGTGTGTGTTCAAACGCAACAATAAGATGAAGAGCACGTAGTCAATTATTAATGAGAAAAGTAGTTCATTTCAGAATTCAAAATAATATTTTGACAACAAATGGTCACAGATCAGAGCTGGTCCATAAATTTGGTTAATTTAATGAGTGCAAACAGGCACTTAAAACGATTCTTTCTTAGTTTTGTTTTGTTTTTTAATTGAATGTCGGTAAAAAGAACTAATTTTTATACGCGGAGAGGCTTTCTCAACTTTTAAGTGCTTTGGTCGTCGATCTCAGAAACGAATAAAAAGGCCAAAGCCTCAGAATTACGTTGCTAGTTTAGGATGTCGCGTTTAACGAGTTTTAGGTTCGTGCCGTTCGCTTTGAGTAAATGAAACGATGATGTTAAAAGGTAAGTTGGCTGCGGGAACGCTTTCTTTTTTAGGCTTCTTTTTCCACCAACAACCAGCGGTAACCAAGTCATATTCGCAAAAAGAGATATAATAGTTACAAGAGCCCAAAACATACTGAACTATTTACGCCACCTCGAAAGTAATTAACCCAATTCGTGACTAGCATCTGCTTCTTCGGCATTTATTTCACCTGCCTATTTAGTGCTCTATAATTTATTATTAAACCCATTTTCTCCTTTCGTTTTAATTTCTTGTAGAACTCTCTCACTCTCACTCTCTCCCCCATTCTCTCTCTCTCACTCTCAATATATATATATATATATATATATATATATATTTAGAGAGAGAGAGAGAGAGAGAGAGAGATAATGTGTAACATACGTATATTCTATTTTTGCAAGATTTTTAAAACTCAGAATTAACTTTTATTTACAAACGTGTCGATTGCTCAAAAATGGTCGAAAAATTGAAATTTTTTTAAAAAATCTCAAAAGATCTCTCTCTCTCTCTCTCTCTCTCTCTCTCTCTCTCTCTCTCTCTCCATATATATATATATATATATATATATATATATACATACATTCAAGTGCCCTTTGGGAGATTGCATCTCCAACGGATTAAACAATATATATGTTGGTCACAATACAAACTCGCACACGACATTTGACACTACATTTAAATGACAATTCCAACATCTTTAGACATTTAAAACAACATACCAGGCCACATAGACAATTCCGTGAAATCCTCATCGAAAACACAACCATACTTAAACATGTAAACTATAAACAAAAACTAAAAATACTCAAAGCCATATCCATAAAACAGTTGAAACCTAACCTGAACAAAATTAACTACGAAATCTCCACAAACATTCTCAAATGCCTATAATAGATAACAGAAGCGATTGGTTATCCCAATGGCTTTCCCAACTTAATACTTTTCGCCTTCATTCGCTGCCAGCATGCAGGCACGTGTTTGATAATCTTCCATACAAACAAAATGGGCAACTACTACTAGCGTACGTCTGCGAACTGTTTAATACAACCAATACAACTCTCATCTTTGATAACGGCTGACGTAAGCCGAAAGCTCAGAAAGGATTAAATAAAAAACATTTATCAATATTGTTATTTTCTTTCCTCTTTCAACGATAATGCCATTAAGCTTATCAGACGATATGAAAAAAATTACATAAAATAACTCGACAGAACTTATCTATATTATTTAATGAAACATCCATCAGTATATATATATATAGGTCCCCTCTTTTATATAGCAAATCTAGAAAATAAAATAATTAATGACAACAATAAACCCTCTATATATATGTAAGATACATAGATGACATCTTTGTTTTAGCTAAGAACATCGATCAAATTACATATCTTAAAAACAAATTTGAAAGTCACTCCGTCCTCAAATTTACATTAGAACTCAATAGCAATAACAAAATCCCATTCCTTGATGTATTCATTGATTCTAGCACACATAAATTTACTACTTCTCTATATAGGAAACCAACTAGCATAAATTCGTGTCTTCTTAATTATAATAGTGAATGCCCCCAACGATATAAGTTAGCTGTCATAAAAAACTTACTTCAACGCACACAAATGATATCTTCTTCCAAATCTATATTTTATAAAGAATTACACAACATTAAGCAAACACTAGTCAATAATGGATTTCCTAACTCCATTATTGATCAACAAATTAAAATGTATCTCAACAAAATTAACAATAGCTCTAACAATCATGATAATATTAATAATAATGGTTTACATCAAAATAAACATGACACTATTAACTTATACTATTGCAACCAAATATATAATAATTATAAACAAGATGAAAAAACTCTCAAAAAAAGAAACGTAGAAATTTTAAATCAGTGAAAAGTAATAATCAAATTAAACTCATTATATATTACAAAAAGTTTAAAACAATTGACCTCATAGTCCATAATAACCCAACAAGCACTAAACTAAATTCTCTACAAAAAACCAATGTAGTTTACCAATTTACATGCCTATTCAGAGATTGCATGAATTTTGTCTTTATTTTCAACTGAAAGCCAAAATACGACGTTTAGAACTGCTCATGATTAAACATAATAGACATTCATTGTCTCTTATATTTAATACCATATATTTAGAAAATTAGAAAATTATTTGCTGCCTCGATATACTAAATTTCAGTATATATATATATATATATATATATATATATATATATCGAGTACGATGTGTAGATTGCCTCCATTTTATATTTTTATTTTTTCGCATGTGCGTTGTTTCTGAATTTGTCGACTGCACGATATAGTAGGGTCAGATTCGTCACAATCTAAAAAAATATAAATGGGATAGAAATATTTAAGGGTTAAAGAGTTGGGTCTGTAAAATTTAAAATTCAAAATTCAAAATTTTAAATTTAAAACTTAAAATTCAAAAATTTAGATTTATGGTGGCATGCGCTAATGAATTCCTTACGTAAATTTAAAAGTAGGTTTTGATTGGGATACTTTATTATCTTAATTTTTTCAACTAAACTTTGATTACATCTAACATAAAGGTTTCTGGGGGTGTGGGCTGAACCTATCAGTTTCCAACTAACTATGAAGTTTAGCCCTTCTTCCTTCATTTCCCAAAATCTTCGGGAAAGAAATGTTTGAAATTTTAGATTGAGGTTAGAAAAGGAGTGCATATGAGTATAGTAACGTTTTTTAAATTCCCCAGCGGCGATACCGATATAAGTTTCGTAATTTTTTCTGTTGTTAGTTTGTAATATTTGGGCTTGGTAAATTACCCGGCTTACTCTACACTTCTACTGGACAGTTGTTCACTGATCTACAATTACAAGAATTTAAAATTCCTGTTTTTGGGTTGGTATTATTTAAACTCTTTAAAATTTGATTTTTATGTGAATTGATAATATTGTCCATATTTGGAGTGCAGGAAAAGCTAATTTTTAAAGTATTTCTATTAAAGATTTCCTTTTCTTTTTCTATATAGCTTTCCCTTCTTTTCACCATCTGAAGCCGGCATTCGTCACCTTGGCTACTGAAAATTTTGTTGCCTTATTTCTTCGTTAACACTCCCCTCTGTCTACTCCATTTGTCCTTTTGTTCTTTTTTCCACCACAACTTCCATTCCTGTGACACGGTTAAATTTTGATTTTTTGACTCTTTAATACAGACGTGATCTAAAAGTCTTCTTCTAATATCAAGTCATGAATCTTTCTCTGTCCCCATGTTTTTTTTTTATGCCTGGATGACACATTTTAATTTTTTTTCTTTCTTAGTCCCCCCCACTCCATTTTCATTTTTTTTTTAAAAAAACTTCCTGTATAGATATATTTTTGAGCTTTTTCCGGTATGTGAAATTTTGTACCATATTTGAAATTAAACAAACTTTTTGTTTTTGATCGTTGCTGAAGAAGCGAGATTTTTCTCGTTAAAATAGCTTTACAATGTATGTAGAATTTGGATTTCATTTTTACATAATATATATATTCGGATCTGTAAATAGATAATACTATTTACATCGAGGCTTCAACCAGGATTATTTTTAATATTAATAAAATTAATATTAATAAAATTTGGTTTTTGGGATTTTACCTATATGCTTTTCCTTTTTTTAGGGGGATTAAAATATATATATATATATATATATATATATATATATATATATATATATATATATACACAAATGAATAAGAACGAAGAAAATAATTGCGACGTTCGAAACATTAATTTTAAAAAGTTCTGAATATAAAAATAGTTGCAATGAATATTCACTATTAATTAATACGTTTAAACATGTGAGAACTACAAACTACTACAAAATTGTACATTTTGTTTCAACCTTGAAAAAACAATGTCTCATCAGATAGTTAACCATGATAGTAATAAAAGTTTGTTTTTTTTTTTGTTTATTTTTATAGACTTTACTTTTAAGAACAACCCTCCCTTTTTTGGTGGGTGGTGATTTTTTCCGTACGAGGTAAAAAGATATTTAAAATATTACAAAACCTGCATCAACTTACACAATTCTAGCTTAGAAATATTAAAAAGACATAAAACTATTTACGATAAAGTTCTTTGGATAATGGGTTTAGATCTTCTGAGATTAGTTTTATGGAAGAATATAGTTGTTCGAGAGAAAAACAATAGAGTCAAACATCATATGGCATAATTTTCTACTTAATCAATTACTTAATATTAAACTGGAACATTAATTTCTTAAATTAATTGATAAACATTTTCCTAAAAATTATCTTTTAAGTAAAATTTTCAATCGGAACACTCTAAAACTTAGTTATAGTTGTACTAATACTTTAGGAAAAATAACTAACTTACCTAACAATAAACTATTGAAATTATATAACAATAATAATTCTACTACTTATCTTAATTTTCCCCATATGTCATTTTTGAAATCGCGACCAATGCCCTTTACCTAAGAATAGTTTAACTAAATACCTTGTCTATATGTGCTCTATCTCATGAATAGAATATCCAAGAGTTACTAACGTTTATATTGGTAATACAATGAACCATTTTGAAAGATGTTTTTAAAAGCATTTCTCATCTTCTACTAATAAGGACAAACGAAATATGACCTCACTTTCTAAATATTTTTGGAAGTTAAAAGAGGAGAATAAAACACTTAAAATTAAATGAAAAATTCTCAAACAAGCTAGAATCTCTAAATCAGTGAACGAACCATATTTCCACTGTCTGCAAGAAAAAATGAAAATTATAAAGTACATGAAAAGTGACATAAATCAAAGTTAATTTTAAACATATTAAAGAAACTTTTCCTTTATGTCCCTGGATACATACACAAAGCAATCTATATATTCAGTTAAAAGTAAAATAAAAAGGGGCACAAGTTCGAATCTCACCGGAGAGGGTATATTCTTTGATAAGGTTTCTTGAATGTTCCGACCGGTAAACGAAATAAAAATATTCTTCAACATATTTTTAATCAAGATGGCTTTTTAAAATATTTTCAAACAATATATTTTTTCTTCTGAAAATATCGATTGAAGTAGCAAAAATATGTGTGATTAATAAAATATCTTTAAATTCTTTAGAGATTGGTATACATAACTGCTGAAATCTATCGTATTTTTTTTAGACATTTCGGATTAATGTTCTTAGATGACATAAAGTGGGAAGACTGTATTGAATACATTATTAGCTTAGCTGCTATGAAGGCCGGTTCACTGTTGTGCGAGATCTGTATTACATATCTATTAATCTGCCATTCGTCCATGCTTAGAATATTACTGCCACATATGATCCGATGTCCCTGTTATTTACCTTGAGCTCCTTGATAAGATTCGCGGAGGGATCAGCAATATTTTTGGTCCTGATCTGGCGGCTCGGCTTCCGTCACATTCCCACCACCGTAAGATTGCTTCTCTGTGCCTTTTCTATAAATATTTTCATGGTAATTGTTTTTTTGTTTTTTTTTTTTTTTGTTTTTTTTAATCGTATCACCTCGAGCAAGGCGGTAACGCCACTGATGTGCAAGGGGCTACGTAATAATGAAAAGATTGGAAAAGAGAAAGCCGGAAACCACATCCTAAACAGGGAACAAGGGATGAGCCTCTTAACCTGTTCAATAGACGTGGGTAGAGTGTGAACTCTTCGCTATGGTCTCTAGATCTTTGAATTTCTCTCTTCGTCTCATTTTTCTTCCTCGTTTTTCCTCTTACTACTTTTTAAAGATATATTCGAAGATGAAGGAAAAACTTGAAGCGGCTGAAATGTGATTCTAGAGAAGGATGCTGCGAATATCATGGATAGAGCATGTAAGCAATGATGAGGTTTTGGAAAGGATGGAAACGAAAAAGAAATTAATACTGAGCATCATGAAGAGACAGCAAATTTCGTGAGACATGCAATGAGGAAAGAGGGCTTAGAGAACAGGCCAGATAGAGGGAAATGAACACAAGCAAAAGTAGCGGATAACATATTTGAAGGACCTGATCAGGTGGATGACGGAACGAGGGTTGCATGAGAAGGCGTGCTAAGAGCCACCAGGGATAGGGAGATGTGAAAAGCTATGATCACCTACGTCCTGAAACGACAGGAAACATAAAGGAAGATCCTTCCTTTGTTTTACCCGCTGATGCTAGGTCGCTTCTTGCTCTCCTTCTATACATCCTTGCTCTCCCTTTTTTTCTTTTTTTTTTTTTCGTTCTCTTTCTATTTTCTCCATCCATTTTACTCCCACTACGGAAGCAAGAGAAAATAAAAACAAAGTAGGAGGAGAGTTTCTCTTTCTCTCTTCTTGCTTCCGTCTATCTCACATTCTCTCTTTACTTCTTCTTTTCGCCCCTCTTTCCATTTCTTTTTGTTTTCCTCCTCATTGCGTCAACCTCCCTCTTTTTCCTTCACACTTTTCTTTTGTCTCTTCCTATTCTATCGATTCTTCTCTATTTTCCTCTCGTTGTTCACCATTTTACTTTCACTCTCCTCCTCCTCTTCTCTTCTGTCTATCTCTTCTCTCGGCTCAACTGTCTCTCTTCTTCTCGGTTTATACCTTTTCTCTCTCGCTTTCTTTTCTCGTATCTCTCATTCCCGCTTTTTTTTTTATTCTCCTCTCCAGACACTTGAAATATCAACTCATTTAGGGCATTTCTTTCCGATTTTCTACTGATGAGATAGAGCCCATATAGACAAGGTATTTAGTTAAACTCTTCTTAGATAAAGGGCATTGGTCGTAATTTCTAAAATGACATAGTTTTTTAATATGGGGGAAAATTAAGATAAGTAGTAGAATTACTATTATTATTGTTATATAATTTCAATAGTTTATTGTTATTCAAGTTAATTATTTTTCTAAATTACTAGTACAACCTTAACTAAGTTTTAGAGTGTTCCGATTGAAAATTTTACTTAAAAGATTATTGTTCGAAAAATATTTAAGAATTTAAAAAATTTTTGTGGCGCAGTGGATATCGGCTCGGAATGAGAAATCGGAGAGCCGAGTTCGAATTCCATTTGAATTCCTTGCATTCACTTACGCGCAAATACCCTTGGGAAATGTATTAATCCGTTTATTCCTTCCAGTTATGGGTTAAATAACAGGACAGATTGGGTTCTATAGCCTTGGCTGGTAACCAGTCTACCACAAAATGCAATGGCAACCTACTGCGGGATAATCTTCTGCCCAGTCAGTCATGTCTCTTTCGAAGAGAGTTAAGCAACGTTGAGCCTGGTCAGTACTTAGATGGGTGACCGCTTGGGAATACCAGGTGCTGTAAGCGTTTAGTGACGAATGTGCGTTGTGGTGCAGTGGATATCTGCTCGGAAAGAGAAATCGGTGAGCCGAGTTCGAATTCCAGTTGAATACCCTACATTCAATTAAGCAATGGTACCCTTGGGAAAGGTATTAATCCGTCCCTTCCCTCC
>JBBBDQ010028965.1:112500-130000 GCA_037127315.1 Ascarosepion bandense
CCAATGCGTCTTTAAATTTTGGTGCCGCACTTTCCTTTCACGCCTCATATACTCAAACAGTTATAGTTTTTTTTTTTTGTTTTTTTTTAATCGTATCACCCCGAGCAAGGTGGAAACGCCACTGATGTGCAGGGGGCTACGTAATAGTGAAAAGATTTTCTGCGCTATTGTAAGAATTACAACCTTGAAATTTCTGAATATCGTTTCTTATGTCTTTGTCTATGAGTGTATCAAATTTGATTAAAATCGGACCATTCCTTCTATAACCCGATTTTTTCGATTATCGATTTTCGATATTCATCGGGGGTATCTCGACACAAAAACTAGCTAAGAACACCCGCAGACGCTTATAGTACAACTGTGTACATTTTCAAGAAAATCGGTTCAGCCGTTTCGGAGTCTATAGGTAACGGACACACACACACAGACACACACACACACATACACACACGCGCAAACAAAGTTCCATTTATAAATAAGTTTGGATAATAAAATCGAGCGTGGCTCGATTGTTACATCTTCTCACAGAGTAACTCTTAAGTGGCCGTAGATATATTTTCATGCCCTTGTGTCAAACTAAGACATGTTTAACAAATACCTATACAACCCCCTCTGAGATATCTCCCTCTCTTTCCTTTCTTTTGTCACATGTTTTGTTATTCCCCGCTCCTACCCGATTCTCTGAACATGACTACATATCTCTTCTTTACCCCGTTCCTGTCTTTCCCTGCCTCCAACAAGAGACATGCGGAGGGGGGAGATTCACTGAGAGTTTAATGTCATCTTTACAGTTAGCGTTGCTCGAAATTGTTAATGTTTTGGATAAATATTTGTCTTCGAGACGCGACTGCGCCAAATGACTTGCCTTGCCTCTCCATTAGTAACTAACAGTGAACCACAAGTTATATAACACATACGTAGATATTTATATCTATATATAAATATATAGTGGGTGTGGATGTGAGTCTGGGAGTAACATATATGTTTTTTTTTGTTTTTTTTATGCGTGCGTGAACGAATATGCATAATAATACACAATCTACTTAATAAAATATATTACAATTGGAGTAGATAGATCTATCTATCGCCCGGTTCACACTCCACCCACGTCTATTGAACAGGTTAAGAGGCTCATCCCTTGTTCCCTGTTTAGGATATGGTTTCCGGCTTTCTCTTTTCCAATCTTTTCACTATTACGTAGCCCCCTGCACATCAGTGGCGTTACCGCCTTGCTCGGGGTGATACGATTAAAAAAAAAAATGTAACATTTTAATTCACTTACTTTAGAAAAAGAAATTTTATAAGAGGAAATAGTATTTTCTGCGAAATAAATTTTATTAAAATGATATTCCAAGTTGTTTTTTGTTATGTGGTTTTACAGAAGGATGCTGAGGATACCATGAACAGAGCACATGTGAAACGATGAGATGTTGGAAAGGATGCAGATGAGACGAAAACTCATACTAAATATCAGGAAGAGACAAATGAAGTTCCTGGGACATGTAATGAGGAAGGAGGGCCTGGAGAACTTGATACTCACAGGTCGGATAAATGAAAGAAGAGACAGGGAAAAGTAGCGCGTGACGTACTTGTTAGTTCTGAGCAAATTGTTGACGGAGCGGGGCTTGGAAGGGATACCAAGAGAAAAGTTACTGAAAGCGACAAGAGATTTACAGCATATATAAGCAATCGAGGTAAAACAACACACATAGCCTCAAGATTGTGTTTCTGTAGCCGCTGGGTGCTGACCACAACTTTCAATTATATATATATATATATATGTAATGGCGCAGTGTTTTATATATATATATATATATATATATATATAAAACACTGCGCCTCCTCGGGTTACGTCTCTCAGTCAACCTCAAATGGAATATCGAATCCATAGCTAAATCCTCTGCTAAGAAGGTAGGTCCACTGTGTAGGGCCAGGAAGTTTTTTCCCGTCTGAATCCATCCTGCACATATATAACTCTACCATCCGCCCGTGTATTGAATACTGCTAACATATCTGGTCGGGTGCCCCTGCTATCCACCTAGGTGTCCTTGACAAAATCCAGCGGAGAATCTGTAATGTGATCGATCCCGACTCGGCAGGTCAGGTGCAATCAGTTTCTCACCGCGTTATGTGGCTTCCCTGTGTCTCTTCAACAAATATTTTCACGGTTTCTACTCCGATAAATCTAGCTCACTAGTGCTCTCTATGTATAAATTTACTCGAGCTACTGAAGTAAGCCGAAAGCTCAGAAAGGATTAAATAAAAACATGTATCAATATTGTGATTTTCTTTCCTCTTTCAACGATAAAGCTATTAAGCTTACATAAAATAAATCGACAAAACTTGTCTATATTTTGTAATGAAACATGCATCAATATATATATATATATATATATATATATATATATATATATATATATATATATAGTTGTCAGTCCGTAAACGGTGAGATTTCCTCTAAGTATATGTGGGAATGTACACATAGGCATATGTGGATAAAAGTCAGGGGAATTGTTTTTTTTTTTTTTTCAGAGGTCCTGCCATCTAAAAAGGTCAAAATAACTTCAAACGAATACTACCCATATTTGGAACTGGACTCTATCTCTCTTCTTTCCTCCCTCCTTCCCCTTACATTTATTGTCATTTATTTATTTGTTTGTAATCTTATGTTTATTATTATTATTTTTATTATGTTCCCTCTTCATTTTAAGAAAATGTTCATTCCGGCAGAAATTTTATGCCAGATGGAGGAAATATTGTAAAAGAGTCTGATGATATGAGCTAATTAAGCTCATTGAACTAATATGACGTGTTGAGTTTGCCTTTATAAACTATATATATATATATATATATATATATATATATATATATATATATATATATATATTATAACCTGTCATTTGTAAACATCTCTACCAATGATACGACGATATGCGCTTGCACCTCCAAAATGTTTGATGGTCAGAAATCGACAGCTGTTCTCTTATCCGACCTAAGCCCTAACTTCCCAGGCTGGCTGATTACTTTCAATGCCTCGAAAGCCAAACTAGTTTCGGGTTTGTTTGTTTGTTTTGTTTTTGTTTTGTTTTGTTTTTTAATGAATTTATCTTAAATGGGATTCAAGAAAATAGAAGTTGGCAATTGACGTCGATGATTTCAGCTATCAGGGAAGCAAGTAAACAGAACGGAATTCCACAGGCGAGAAAATAAACTGATGAAGTAGAAGTAGCGGTTATATTTAACTATTTCAACGGTAAAATGTTGCGACCTAGACTCCAATCTAGTCAGTTAGTCAGTCAGTTAAGTGCCATACGTGATACACGCCTTGGGCGATCATGTCTCGAAAGAGACATGACTGACTGGGCAGAAGATTATCCAGCAGTTATTTGCCATTTTTTTCTGCGGTAGAGTAGTTGCCAGCCAATGTTATAGAATCCAATCTGTCCTGTTATTTAACTCATAGCTAAAGAGGGAAGAAATGTATTATATAATTAAGTAATATTTAGTGGGGGATCAGTTTATTACTTCATAACAATATAAAACTGATCCCCAACTTTAGGCCCAGTAGAAAACTTTATCATTATTCCAACTTTTATATTCAGTCAGTCAGTTAAGTGCCATACGTGATGCACGCTTTGGGCGATCATGTCTCCAAAGAGACATGACTAACTGGGCAGAAGATTATCCCGCAGTTGGTTGCCATTGCTTTCTGCGGTAGACTTGTTGACAGTCATGTCTATAAAACGCAATGTATCCTATTATCCATAACTGAAGGGAACAGACGGATTAATACCTTCCCCAAGGATATTTGTGCGTAAGTGGATGCAAGGAATTCAACTGGAATTCGAACTCGGCTCCCCGATTTGTCGTTCCGAGTCGATATCTACTGCACCGCAACGCACATCACCAATCGAGTAGCGCCAATCAAGTAGCACGCTTAAACTCATGTGGACGGAGCACCAGGGGGGAAAAAAAGCTCGTCAGAACAGTTGTCATGAAAATATTTGTAGAAAAGACAGAGGGAAGCCACATCAGGACGGCAAGAAAACGACTTCTCCCTGCATATATTTTCACGACATCTCATCATCTCAGATCGGAGCCCGAACTGACGCGAGTAATGCTAAATGGATGTAACCCTCGGGGGGGGGGGGCACCGTGCCTTGAAAGATAATTAAGCCTTAAAATCCCACCTCAACTTACACTTGACATATTTATGAACTCAACTCAATTTGTATATACTATCCATCGCTGAAGAGGCAGGTAATATGTTCGGCATCCTATACCTCTTTAGTCAATACCCGCTATCCCCCATCTTTACAGGAGACCAATTCAGGCCGAAAACAGAGAACTGTTGTCATATTTGGGCGGGTGATTCCCAGTCTTCACATTCCAGTCTGGATAGAGTTCAAAAGCGCCTACCATGTCCTTGTGGACGACGGATTATTTTCCACCCTCCAACCTCACTCTCTCTCACTCTCTCTCTCTCTCTCTCATTTTTTCTCTTTCACTCTCCCTCTCACATTTTCTCTCTCATTTTCTCTCTCTCACTCTCTCATTTTCCTCTCTTTCTCTCTCTCTCTCATTTTCTCTCTCATTATGTCTCTATCACTCTCTCACTCTCTCTCATTTTTGTCTCTTTCTTTCTCTCTCTCTTTTTCTTTTTCTTTTTCTCTCTCTCTCATTTTCTCTCTCATTTTCTCTCTCTCATTTTTCTCTCTTTCTCTCTCTCTCAGTTTTTCTCTCATTTTTTCTTTCTCTCTCTCTCTCTCTCTCTCATTTTCTCTCTTTCCCACTAAAAAGCGGGATATGTTGAGTCTCCCACTGTTCTATCTCTACTTCCATGGAAAGTGATCGGACGATTTTGATTCCTTAGTCCCTCCTGGTCACAATCTTCACAACTAAGACCCACCCTGCCACTTACATTGTAGAAAGGTTTTCCAGCTTGAATGTTGATTTGTGATTATTATATCTGTTTGTAGAAAATACATTTTGGAGATCCAATATATATATATATATATATATATATATATATATATATATATATATATATATTAAAAAAGGATTAATTCAAAGATGTTGAATGGCCATTTCGATATGAAGATCCCCACGGGGGACGACACATCACCTCAGCAACAGAAAAATCCTTTCAGAAACTGGAGAAAAATTAGTCTACTTTTCCTTTTTAAATAGATTGCAAAGAAATTAAAAAATAAAAAATAAAAATAAAAATAAAGGGAAAGAAAAAGAAAAAGAAAAAGAAAACGAAAAAGAAAAAGAAAAAGATAGAATAAAATCAAATAAATAAGAAAAGAAAAAATTGACATCGTCTGGGTTCGCAAAAAAAAGTGAGAATGTAACTAAAAATTAACAGACAGCCGTGTTAAATCGACGTAAGTTTAAGCAACACGGAAAAAAGGTGGTAAGAGAGATAAATGAAGGAAGGGAGGGAAAAAGAAAGAAACTAAAGAAAAAAAATTTTTTTAAATATTACAGACGCTGGACAAATTCAAAAACCTAATTTCCCCAAAACGTTGAAGTATTAGAAAAAGGCCTTTACTTAAAAAGGCATAATTATTAATAAAAGGGAATAAAAAGATATAGGATTTAAAATAAAATTATTTTTTTAAAAAATTAGGTCATTTGAAATTAAACTAAATAAAGACAACACTAGGTAAAAAAAAAAAAAAAAAAAAAAATTAGTTACAATTATACATACCTATAGAAGTACACACATACATATATATATATACACACACAATTCTACGAATAAGAATACATATATACATACACATACACACACATACATTCAATTTATTACACACTTATATACATATACATGCGCATACACACACACACATATATATATATATATATATATATATATATATATATCCAAGTGAATAACGAACAAAGAAAGTATCAACAACGTTCAAAACATTAATTTAAAACACTTGGAGATATTATATAAAGCTGTGAATATTTACTATAAATTATACTTTAGAACATTTACACATTATATCCACTTTTTTTGTGTAAAACATGTAAATTTTTATCCACCATTTTTGTACACTTTGTAGTGGATAAAAATTTGTACATGTTCTAAACTATATATATATATATATATATATATATATATATATATATATATATATATATATATATATATCATAAGTTCTAGTTTAGAACATGTACAAATTATAATTTACTACAAAAGTGTACATTTCGTTTCGATATTAACTACATGATGAGACATTGTTTTTTCGATGTCGAAACAAAATGTACACTTTCCAACTCTCGATAGAGATGTCCTTGTGGTGAAGGATTATTTTCCAACCTCTCTCTCTCTCTCTCTCTCTCTCTCTCTCTCTCTCTCAAAGGGGCGGGTCTCTCAATGCTCTATCTTTACATTCCTTGGTCCCGCCGAGTTTAACTGTCACAACTAGGACCCACCATGCCACTCACATTGTAGAAAACCACCCACACCCCCTCGTATTCTATCGCATTTCACTTCAAACAGTTTCTGCTCTGTAGAACCGACTCCCAAGAAGATGTTTCCCCGAGCAGTACAATCTTAAATTGTTCAAGTATAGTCCGTTAACTTCTCGTTATCTTCCCCTCCATTCTGCATAAACTACCTCTCACTGTAACGTTTCTACCTTGAGTGGCCCCCGGGGTTTGTAAACCTGGTAAGATTCAATGTTACAATACAGTCGTAAATGATCTAGCTAGACAAGCATGCTAAACATTACATCAGTCCTTTGTAGTCTCACCATCTCAGGATAAGAGTGAAATCGTAAATCGTTTTCGATTTCTGGCATCGAATGACGTCGCCTTTTTTAGCCGTTGATTCGATATGGTGTTAAAAAAATATTCTTTTGTTACTTACATAGTGTTTCTGGTCGAAGATTAAGCGAGATATGGTTTCTACAAGAGCTGAACCCGTTATCTTCCGTTATCTTCCCCTTTTTTTCCGCATAAACTGCCTCTTACTTTAATCTTCTACCTTGAGTGGCCCACGGGGCTTGTAAAGGGTGGACATCACTGTAAAAACAAAGAGAAACAAAAATATGTGAAACCTGCAATACTTAATAAGAACACTAGGCTCAATTGTTTCGGTTTGTAGGTATGGGGGCCCATAATACAATTAGTATATCATTTTTGATCAATAATAATTTTTTTTAATCATCTAACCTCAAGGAAGGCATTCTACTGCCACTGTTGCGCAGGGGGTTACATAGGGGAAAGTGATGAGAAAGAGGGGTTAGTTATGGGAAATGTCAGGAGGAGGATAATAGACGGGTGAGAATACCGAGAATGTGGGTGGAGAAGATGGAAAAAGAACCTGAGTGAATGGATGCGAGTTAGTGAGATAGGAGATGTCTATTGACCTTACATTTAAATTCCTGGATATTGTAGCTGTCTGGGAAGCAAGTATATGAAACGGAATTCCACAGGTAGGAAGTGCGTGAAAAGAAGCTGTTTGAGTGGAAGTTACGGTTACATTTTATCGGTTTCACTGTAAAAGGATGGGACCTAGTTGCTAATCTAGTAGCCCATTTAAATTCACACCTAGGAGGCGTTTTACTTGCTTTCCAGGCAGCTATAATCTCCAAGAATTTAAATGTAAAGTCAATAGTCATCTCCTATCTCACTAACCTGCATCCTCTCTCTCTCTCTCTCTCTCTCTCTCTCTCTCATGCTCCTTTCTCCGTCCACTCCACTCACATCAGTATTCTTATCCTTCTCTTACCCACTTCCTGAAACCCCCTATAACCTGTCACTCTTTCGCATAACTTTCCTATGTAACCCTCTGCGAAACAGTGACAATAAAATTCCATGCTTGGGGCGATATGATTATAAAAAAATAATCCTCTACTGTTATAATGTGGATAAAAAGTGGGGGATCAGTTATGCATTGCCATCAATAAATAAAATGATCCCTCACTTTATGGCCACATTCATTCTTCTCTTGCCCACTTCCTGACACCCCCTATAACCTGCTACCCTTTCTCATAACTTTCCTCCTATGTAACCCCCTGCAAAACAGTGGCAGTAAAATGCTTGCATGGGGCGATATGATTATAAAAATACAAATTTCTCTACTATTATAATGTGAATATAAAGTGGGGGATCAATTCTACATTCCAATCAATATATAAACTGATCCCTTACTTTATGGCCACAGTCATCCTTCTCTTACCCACTTCCTGACACCCCTATAACATGTCGCTCTTTCTCATAACTTTACTCCTATATAACCCCTGCAAAACAGTGGCAGTAAAATGCCTTTCTTGAGGCGATATGATTATAAAAAAAGTCATCTCCTATCTCACTAACCTGCATCCTCTCTCCGATGCTCCTTTCTCCGTCCACTCCATTCTCATCAGTATTCTCATCCTTCTCTTACCCACTTCCTGACACCCCTTATAACCTGTCACTCTTTCTCATAACTTTCTCTTATGCTCCTTTCTCCGTTCACTCCATTCTCATCAGTATTCTCATCCTTCTCTTACCCACTTCCTGACACCCCTATAACCTGTCACTCTTTCTTATAACTTTAACCCCCTGCAAAACAGTGGCAGTAAAATGCCTTGCTTGGGGCGATAAGATTATAAAAAAAAGTCATCTCCTATCTCAAAAACCTGCATCCTCTCTCCGATGCTCCTTTCTCCGTCCACTTCATTCTCATCAGTATTCTCGTCCTTCTCTTACCCACTTCCTGACACCCCTATAACCTGTCACTCTTTCTCATAACTTTCCTCCTATGTAACCCCTTGCAAAACAGTGGCAATAAAATGCCTTGCTTGGGACGATATGATTATAAAAAAAAAAAAAGAAACAATTTAGGCAGCTGATAATTTCATTTATTAAAGAGTAAACAATGTTGTAGCTTATATACTAGTGAATATTCGAGTAATCGGAAAATAAGATTTGCAAGGAAGACCAACGCAAAATATTTCTGTGGTTTGAATAAAGACAAAAGAAATGAATGCACGCGGGAATGATGAACAACTTCCATATCGTACCAACATCAAATGCATCCATTGAAAAATACGCCGAGAACCAAATCAAGCCCTCCTCCCCAGACAGCATATGGCGAAGCTATTCAAAAGAGTCTTCGACAGTTCTGAGCTAACATAAACCCCCAAGCTCATGGTTTGCCTATCTGATGTAATCTCGATTCTCCTGTACGCCTCTGAGATCTGGGTATTCTACCGAAGAGACATCCGCCAACTTGAAATATTTCATCAAATGAAACTTTCGTCCAACCCTGCGGAACACGTGGCAGGACCGGATAATGAACAACAAAGTTCTGCCCCTCAGAGATTGAGATTCTAGAAATCATTCTGACTCGCCACCGACATTAATGGGCCGGATATCTTGCCCGGATGCCCGGATGCCCGGATGCCCGGATGCCAGATATCCGCCTACCCAAACAAATCCGAAAATTTTTGAGAGCGGCTGTTTTAAAAATACATTCTCTTTTACGTCAATGCCAAAAGGTTTATTTAAATCAAATAATTAGATAATTTTTACGACCCGAGAACAATAATGATTTTTATGGTGACATTGTTTACACAAAAAAAAAAAAAAACTTTTTTAGGCTCAAATATATCTGATTACGATTAAAATATAAAAAGAATATTTATATCAGATTTTTTTCAATTCCTATCTGTTTTTGATATACAGTAATTAAAAAAATGTTTTTTTCTTCTTTCTGCCTTGTTCCTTTAGGACGTTGACGATCATGGCCCTCCACATCTCCCTATCGCTACTGGTTCTTAACAGGCTTTCTTCTCACACAAACACCGCTCTGTATATCGAGTATATTACGCGTTGTTTTCCCTTGTCTCTCTTTCCCTCTATCTGACCTATGAGTATCAGATTCTCTAAAGCCTCCTTCCTCATTACATGTCCCAGAAACTTTAGTTGTCTCTTCCTGATGCTCGCTATTCATTTTCTTTTCGTTGCCATTTTTTCCAACACCTCATCATTGCTCACATATTCGGTCCATTGCATCCGAAGCATCCTTCTGTAGAACCACATTTCGGCTGCTTCAAGTTTATTCTTCATCTTTGCTGCCGATCAACTTAAAAAAGTTAAAGTCAAATAATGCCTCCGATAGAGTCTTAGCTGAAGATGTTTAGAAATAGAAAGAGCCAAGTTGGAGCTGCCGAGCGAAAGCGACAAGACGAATTTGCTACCGCTGTCGCCAAAAAGCCCCACTTCGACGTGGTAAAGATACAGCTAACGAGATTTCGGCGTGCCTTCCTTGGATCAGAATTCACAGCGTGGGCAAGGTGGGACATCGTTATAATAGAAGTCTTGAAGACCAGCTACTGTGTCGAGGCCTTCTTCACGACTAGCGACCCATGGAACTCATGGCTTAAGATATAAAGAAAAGTAGAAAAGCATGCCGTCGATCAACTTAAAAGAGTTAAAGTCCATTTCTGTAAAGCTTCGATAAAGAAAGAACTTCTTGTTTTAAAAGTAATTGGAAAAATTGAAAGCTCTGATTATTCTAAACGAAAACTTTCGCTCCGTTGTGAAAATTGAATAATTGAAAAATTGAAAGTGTACATTCTGCTTTTGTTGCTAATTAGTTTTTTTTTACATATATAAAGACTTATCCAGGCATCTTCGAACTTATTTATTTATTTATTTGTGCCGTATTTTATTTTATCAACACAGGTGTACACGTGTGTCCGGTCTGTTTTGAGGTGGCAGAGAAACGGCTACCGGGTTTTGAAAGTGTTTTTCCTGAGATTAAAAATACACAGCGTGGGCAGGAAAATTCAGCGTTGTAAAAGCCGTCTTGAGGACCGGCTGCTGTGACGAGGCCATCATCACGATTAGCGACCCGAAAGCGTCGTCATAATTGGTGTCGTGTTTGACAGTATCAACCCTGACTCAGGTTCCGGTCATCATCTTTGGCGTCCGTGATCGTCTAGGGGTCAGCCAGCCAGCCGGGCAAAGTGTCACAGTTCAGCATTCATTGGCACACTGAAGAACAGGCACCACATAGCAATCCAGTACTCTCTTTTTTGTTTTTTTTTTTGTCTCTCAGCTTCTGGGATGCATCCTTGGCCATACCAATTCGCTTTCGGATCTCAGCTATATAAATTTTTGTACCACCTTCATTTAAGTATCCCCGCCTGTAGTTGGCATTTTGGGCTCTTCTTTTTACTGGTAACCATATAATCTTATAATTTATATGTAAACCTTTCTTCCCGCTTTCTTGATTTTTTATATGTTCTATAGATTTTTTTAAATTAGGTTTCAAATTTCTACGATGAAAATTGTAGATATCCAAGTTTTAGAGTCCTTTGGTAATTGTCTATGCGTAGCTTGGATATGTCACAAAGCCAAATGTATGGCGCGCCCTGTAAGAATTAAAGTCACAATGCAGTCGTAAATGATCTAGCTAGACAAGCTTGCTAAACATTATACAACTTTTCAGTCCTTTGTATCCTCACCATCTCAGCATTTGAGAGAAATCGGAAATTGTTGTCGATTTGTGGTATTGAATGATATCGATTTGTCAGCGGTTGATTCGATTTGTTGGTAAAAAAATATTGAATTTATTTTTTTAATTACATTTTTTTAAAAATCGTATCACCCCGAGAAAGGCGGTAATGCCACTGCTGTGCAGGGGGCTACATAAGAGTAAAAAGATTAAGTAGAAGAGAGTGAAGAGGAAGACGAACCAGTTAGAAAGGAGCAAGAGAAGGATGGGAATACAGGTGTGATGACAGTTGTAAAGGTAGAGAGAAAGGAAAGGATATACGGGGTGGGGAAAGAACTAGAGTCAAATGGTTAATAGATGCGTATTGATATTGCATTTAAATTCCTGGATGTTGTAGCCGTCAGGAAAGCAAGAATATGGAAGAGAGTTTTATAACATAGTTTTTTTTATGGTTGAAGATTAAGCGAGATATTATTTCTCCAAGAGTTGCACCCCCCCCTTTCGTTAACATTTCTAGTAACATCTTCCAGTCTGATCATGTCCGTGTTCTTGACAGGCTCCAAAGGATGTGATAGGTACCGACTTGGCGGCTCGACTTCAGCCACTTTTCCACCGACGATAAATGGCTTCCCTTTGTCTGTTCTATAAATACTTCCATAGCTTCTGCTCCAACGAGTTTAAGTCATTGGTGCCTCCGTAACAGGTGTTTACTCGTGCAACCAGACTGGCATCTGGGCCTCACCCATTTACAGTTAGATCAACCAAATGCAGGCGACAATTCTACTCCTGCAGCTTCTTTTCTTGCACTTCCCGCCTGTGGAACTCGCTTCCTTATTCTTGCTTTCCTGGCGGCTACAACCTCCAGGAATTTAAATGCAATGTCAATTCCATCTCTTAACTACTTGACTCCACTTCTTTCCACACTGTCCTGTAGATCCTTTCCTTTCTCTCCACCTTCGCAACTGTCATCACACCTGTATTCCCATCCTTCTCTTGTTCCTTTACTCTTATGTAGCCCCGTGCACATCAGTGGCGTTACTGCCTTGCTCGGGGTGATATGATAAAAAAAAGAAAAAAAAAGTCAGCTTTAATTTTTATAACAACCAAGAGACCTTTTTATTTCAAATCACGATTCGCTGTGTTCAATACACTACTGGCCATAATTATTAGGCCATCCTAGTTTTTTTAAATGATGTATTTCATACTATTGTTAGTATTTATTTCCAAGTGGATAATTCTAAATAAAAATAGAATGGTTCTTTTGTTAATACTGCACAATAACATGTGCATCAAATGAACTGTTCTGGTGTCCAGTTTTTGTGATCTCTTTCCCATGATAATCTGGCCGGCCATGGCAAAGGATTACTAGCTGCCTTGTAAGATTTTGCAAAGAAATAATAACAAAAGAAGCATTCTATTTTCATTTAGAATTATCCACTTGGCAATAAATACTAAAAATAGTATGAAATACATCATTTTTTTAAAACTGAGGTAGCCTAATAATTATGGCCGATAGTGTATGTGCGCATTTAAGCTTATTCCTATACCAACATATCAGTAAGTCGTTTCTCTGTGTGTGTGTGTGTGTGTGTGTGTGTGTGTGTGTGTGTGTGTGTGTGTGTGTGTGTGTGTGAGAGAGAGAGAGAGAGAGAGAGAGAGAGAGAGAGAGAGAGAGAGAGAGAGACCCAAGCGTATGTAGGATTCATTTATCTGCCTTGATGTCACTGTTAATTAGCCTCAAACTTATCCGCTGCTATAATTTGAAGACACTGGTTCCAACAAACACGTATGACAAGACAGTTGAATTGCAACAAACATTTGATAAATAATATATTCGTTTATTAAAAACAACAAACATCAATATTATCCTTTTTTTTCTTGCAAGTGTTATTTCCTTTGCCAGATTTTAAGGTCTATTTCTAAGCTACCATCTACTGGTGTATTTTTTAATACCTTATGTTGCAAAGGAAGATCTTTATATTTTCGTTTGCAGTTGTATGTGCTTCTGTAAATGCAGTTCTTGATTTCGCTTTCAACTGGAAGTCTATCTTTAGTGAATTAATCGCAAAGAGTCTTACTGTGTCTTAGGAGTGATCCAAATAAAAAAACACCGTAACATTATTAGAGAAAGAACTTAGACAACGCATCATTTGCTGCACTGAAATTAAGCAGACATGCAGAGAGAGAGAGAGAGAGAGAGAGAGAGAGAGAGAGAGAGAGAGAGATAAAGAGGTTTAAAGCATTTTATAATGTTTTCATTTTTCACAGAGATCTCATTGGTAGAGCAAACGCAATTTATTTCCAGCGCGTTGCCGACGGAGTTGGTTTACAATGTGTTTTTGACACTAAGTAGTTGTTTAACATAATTCTTGACAGCAATATGTTTCGTATAAATTTTCTTCGTAAAAATGTTAATATTTTTAAATATATCAGTCGCTGGGGAGACATTAATATCTTTTATACCATCTGTGTATGTCAATTAGCCTTACACTCTGAGAAACGCTTTTTGACGTCGAAATGCACGATTTGATATTTCTTTAAAAGTAGAAATAACACTCTGTTTCAAAATATACACTTCCTCCCATCAGAAATGTTTATGAATTCTGATTTATTGAAGGATATAATTAATAAACTTGACAGAAAAAAATAATTTCTAATTTTTTTTAGAAAAGTTATGATCATTTCAAAGAGAGTTCGAACTGTTGATTTCAGTCAAAGTTTCAGCCGGTTCATTCTGCAGCTTTCTTCGGGTAAGCCTTACGAAAGATACTTATAACTCTGAATAATTTCCATTTCAATGGTTGTTCAAACGCTTGAACTCTGTAATTATTTTAGCTTGTTCTGAAATGTGGTTCTACAGAAGGATGCTGGGGATATCATGGACCGAGCATGTGAGCAATGACGAGGTTTTGGAAAAGGATGGAAACAAAAAGGAAATTAATACTGAGCATCGTCTTCTTCTATTATGTTCTATGTCCTTTCAGGACGTAGGCGATCGTGGCTTTCCACATCTCCCTATCCCTGGTGGCTCTTAGCACGCCTTCTCCTGTTACACCACCCAAACCCCGCTCTGCCATCCACTAGCCCAAGCCCATAAATCTAGAATATAGATGTATAGAAACTAGCATGGCCACAAAATGAGGGACCCGTTTATATATTGGTTATAATATAGATTTGATCCCCCACTTTATATTCACATAAAAATATTTTATAAACAGTTGGCATATATCTTCTATGTATCCTGTCCTTTCAGGACATCGGCGATCATGGCTTTCCACATCTCCATATCCCTGGTAGCTCTTAACACGCGTTCTCCTGTAACACCATGCAACCCCGTTCAGTCATCCACCTGCTCAGGCACTTCAAATATGTTATCTGCTGCCTTCCTCTGTCTCTTTTTCCTTCTATCTGGCCTGTCAGTATCAAGTTCTCCTTCCTCATTGCATGTCCAAGGACCTTCAGTTGCCTCTCCCTGGTGCTCACTATTCATTTTCTTTTCGTTGCCATTCTTTCCAACACCTCATCATTGCTCACATGTTCGGTCCATGATATCCACATGCATCCACAGCATCCTGCTTCAAGGTTTTTTCCTCATCTTCGATGATATTGTCCAACATTCACTGCCGTATTGAAGAACTGACATCACATAGCAATCTAGCACTTTCTTCTTTGTTTCTAGGGAAATTGTCCTGTGTCTTAGTCCTTTACCCAGCTTCTGGAATGCGTCCTTCGCCATGCCAATTCCCCTTTAGATCTGTGTCACACTTTCCATCTCCTTTTAGAACACTCCCACAGAAGAAAAACTACAAGACTTCCAACGGGAAGTAGTTAAAGAAAGCGAAAAGAAAGGACTACATATAAACTACAAGAAAACAGAATGCAAAGTAATTAGTAAAAAAGGAAGCCTAAAATGCCAATTAAAAGTCAAATCAACCAGATGCAGAAATTTAAATACCTGGGAAGTGTTCCAACATAGGGCGGAAAGTGCGACACGGAAAACCGATGGCAAAGGATACATTCCAGAAGCTGAGTAGTGTAATAAGAGACAGAAAGCTTTTGCTGGAAAGAAAGAAAAGAGTACTGAATTTTTATGTGATGTCTGTCCTTCAATATGGCAGTGAATGTCGGACAGTTTCATCCAAAATGAGGGAAAGACTAGGAGCAACCGAAATGAGGTTCTACAGAAGGATGCTGAGGATGCCATGAACTGAACATGTGAGCAACGACGAGGTTTTGGAGAGGTTGGACACGAGGAAGAAACTGATACTTAAAATCAGGGAAAACAGCTGAAGTTTTATGGGCATGTAATGAGGAAGGAGGGCTTAGAGAAACTGATGCTCACAGGTCGGATAGAGGGAAAGAGAGACAAGGGACAGCAACGCAAGACATACTTGACTGACTTGATCAGATGATTGGTAGAGTTGGACTGAGTTGGATAAGGGGAGAAGAATTAAGAATGACAATGGAGAGGGAGATGTGGAAAGTCTTGATCGCCTACGTCCTGAAGGGGCACGGCACATAAAAAAGTAGAATTTACAATAAGGGCTTAGAGCAAATTAGATAGATAGATAGATAGATAGATAGATAGATAGATAGATAGATAGATAGATAGATAGATATGAACAGGTTGAGATAGATAGATAGATAGATAGATAGATAGATAGATAGATAGATAGATAGATATGAACAGGTTGAGATAGATAGATAGATAGATAGATAGATAGATAGATAGATAGATAGATATGAACAGGTTGAGATAGATAGATAGATAGATAGATAGATAGATAGATAGATAGATAGATAGATAGATAGATATGAACAGGTTGAGATAGATAGATAGATAGATAGATAGATAGATAGATGAACAGGTTGAGATAGATAGATAGATAGATAGATAGATAGATAGATATGAACAGGTTGAGATAGATAGATAGATAGATAGATAGATAGATAGATAGATAGATAGATAGATATGAACAGGTTGAGATAGATAGATAGATAGATAGATAGATAGATAGATAGATATGAACAGGTTGAGATAGATAGATAGATAGATAGATAGATAGATAGATAGATAGATAGATAGATAGATAGATAGATAGATAGATGCGCTTTTAATATAATAGACAATGGGTAAACAACGAGTTATTTCGGTTAATCAGAAAAGCCCAAATGATGGAAGAGACCTACAACTCATTAACAACTCCTACACAAATATTTACCCCTATGACGTCATGCAGTTCCTCTTTTATTGTCAATAATTTTAATCAGGGCGTCGGTATTTGAAGTGGCGCTTATTTGTTCCCGGTTGTAAAAGAGGGTTGCACAGACGAAAAGGCGTCAGTTGTCTTCTCTTCTGTTGATGCCAACTTCGACGCGGTTAATTCACCTTACCGGATTCGATGAAAGCCAACCAATTTGAATCATATCGTTTTCTCAATTACAGTATTTCGTAGATTATCGGTTTCATCATTTTCCAGATCTTGGTTATCTGTTACACAGAATTTAAGATCATCCGAATATATATTTTTTTCATTAATCCATTAAAATAATTAAACTTTGTAAGAATTTGGAAAACTTAGAAGTTTGTCCAACATAGTCAATCAATGATTATTTTGACAAATTTTAAGTTGGTTACGCTTCTAATCAAAAATAATCTTTTAAAATATATTTATTTTAATCTAAATTCGTGAATTAGCAGCAGAACAATGTTTGACCAACTGAAAATTAAAAATCGACGTATTTGCATAGAAAATATCTAAGAAACATTTGAAGTGTTTGTTAGTTGATTATATAATTGTTAAATTTATTTCAGCAAAGGACGTTTCCCAGTAATTTAGGCATTCAATTATCCTGAATGTTTTCTTTTCGAAATCACCGAATTATCGAGGAAGTCGAATTCCCCAGTTCGAATTCGAGTATCCGAGTTCGAATTCCAGTTGAATTTACTGCATTCACTTACGCACAAATATTCTTGGGAGAGGTATTAATCTGTTTTCCCTCCAGTTATGGGTTAAATAGAAGGACAGATTG
>JBBBDQ010028965.1:132500-180493 GCA_037127315.1 Ascarosepion bandense
CTTCCTTCCTCTTCCTTTTTAGTTAAATAATTCAATAGCGTTATACTTCGTCTCTGTCCCCCTCCCCCTTTAGACCACGTGCTATTGCAAAATATGCATTGACCAAAATTATGCAAATGACACAGAAGATCTCTTTGAGAAAGGACGAAATTTCAAAGAAAATATCTTCTGTTTACTGGATATGTTCGCTCGTTAAGCGTAACTAAGGAATTGAGTTTTGTTTTTGACTTTTGTTTTGTTTTTCACATGACTATTGTTTGAACTTATATAAGTATATACTTAATATTTATGTTCTTTCTTCCAACTCCCTACTTTTTTAACGGGATTTTATCAACCCGGTAGGATAAAATAAAATAAAAATAAACCTACAAAGGGCAGAGGAACCCTTGATGAGTCAACGGCCAGCCAACTAGAGGTGGTGTCTCAATAAATCACAGTGGAGAAGACAACAGGATACCACTCCACTATCTGTCTATCCTGCAATCATGACTAGACAACGAATATATATTAAACCTAACTGCTTGAAGGGGGTTTCTTCCAAAGAGAGCAATTCCTCACCCGGTAATGACCGACATGGGTAACAGGTGTCATCTGACCGTCACCCGGCGACTGTTAGCAACAACGGCGTAAAGGGGACAGTTTTTCCCAAAATCTGTCCCTTGCTTGGGAAGGAATGTCATGAGCAACAGGTGTCTCTGGACCGTTACCCTGCGACTGTGCGCAACAAAGAAAGGATTACCTTGGGGACATGAAAGGTCAGGACGTTAAACAACTGCGGACAACTAGAGAATGTCAAGCATGAAATGAACAGACTGAAATCAATATTCTGGGAATATGCGAAACCAGACGGCCAAATAATGGAGACTTCAGCAGCGACAACCATAGGATAATATACGCAGAAGTCAAAAATAATGAAAAAGGAGTCAGCTTAATACTGGACAAAGAAATGAAGAAATGTGTTTTGGGATACTGCCAGTTCTCCGAAAGAGTTCTTCTGGTCAAACTGAAAGGGAGACTGTTCAAAATAGCAATTGTAGTCATCTATGCACCAACAACACAAAGCACCGAGGAAGAAATAGAATCTTTTTACTCCACTCTAGACAATGCTAAAGCTCAATGTAAAAGCCAAGAAATCAGGATCATTATGGGAGATTCGAATGCCAAAGTAGGAAAAGAGAGGGAAGGTATGACAACTGGCAACTTTGGTTTAGGACCCCGCAATATATATATATATATATATATATATATATATATATATATATATATATATATTATGGACTCTTCCGTCGATTTCGACGTATGAGTGTCTAATACATTTAGACTGCCACACAAAGAATTGTTTTGAGTGGTACAGGCTTGTGTAGCACCATCCACACTTTTTGGAACTACTGATAAAAAACAATCGGTGAAGAAGTTTGCGACGGATCGCATGAACAGCAGACCTCAGATATTTAACCCATACTTGGAGGAAAGGGACGGATTAACACCTTTCCCAAGGTTACCAGTGATTGCAGAGTGTACGACTGGAATTGGAACTCGGCTCACCGATTTCCTTTTCTGAGACGACATCAACTGCACAACAACGCACATTCGTCAATAAACGCTTACATCACCTGTAATATATATAAAACATTATATATATGTTTTCAGCCCATAATACATAATGTTTGAAAACCACTACATTTGTTGGTTGATCTTTAGAGAGACTGTTTTACATGAATAAAATTCTCCTTGAATTCAGCCCTTAGCAGATTATGCAATGATTAAAAATATCGTATGTGACGAGAAATTTCATGAGTTTATGACCGCGAAAATAATGAAACCTTATATAACTGTCTACAGCTGTTCACAGAAAAAGAAAGTTTTCATCACTAAGATATTTTTAGTTACAAAAATAGTTTAGTGAAATTTTGAGAATTCTTCCTTCTATCATAAAAATGACCGTTATATATATATATATATATATATATATATATATATATATATATATATATTCTAGCTGTACCCGACCACGCGTTCCTGTGGCTCAGTTTGGTTAAATAAAAAAAAAGAAGAAATTTATTTACTAAACTAACGAAATAAATGGGATATTGATAATAATTCGTTGAAAAAAAAATGAAAAGGATTTTTGTTTTGTTTATTTACACCCGCCAAAATAGAAATAATAATAAAAAAAGGCCTCGTTTACCTTAAATATGCAGTTTTCCTATGTTTTTCATGAAATAACAAAGTTGTCTGTAAAATTGAAAATGAATGTTTTGGGGCTCGGCTCTCATCGGCTCTAATTGATTTTGCAAAATATATATTTTTTAATACTGTAATATTTTTTTTAATATAAGGTATATAAAAACACGTTCGTATTCGTTTAAAATGCTATAGTAAAATTTCAAAACAATTGTTGCAGCCGTTTTCTAGATTAGCGGACAGTAAGAAACGGACAAGTACATTTTTATTTATATAGATTGGTGTTTATGTCAGCCAACATTTTCTTCTCGCTAAGGTGATCTCTCTTGAATCTCTAGGTCATTCTTACATGTGTCTCCATCTCTTTCTACTAAGCTCGGTTAGCTATCTTTTCTTTCTCGACCGTCACCCCTCATCTCACGACTATTCCGTACATGAGAGCATCTCGAACAATATTGATAAGACTATTTTTTCTCATCCGTTCGCCATGTATTTGTGCTTGGTATATGGTATGCAAGCCGCATGCACCCTAGGTTGGTTGAGCCAGCTTCCTCCCCGATGGAGGAAGTCTCATTGGAATTTGTTTAAGAGCAGGGTCCCAAGTCCTACTTTGTTATTTAACCCATAACTGGAGGGGAAAGGACGGATTAATACCTTTCCCAAGGGTACTAGTGCGTAAGTGAATGCAGGGCATTCATCTGGAATTCGAACTCTGCTCACCGATTTCTCTTTCCGAACTGATATTCACTGCACCACAAACGCACATCCGTCAGCTTACAGCACCTGGTATTCCCAAGTGGTCACCCATCTAAGTACTGACCAGGCTCAACGTTACTTAACTTCGGTGATCGAACGAGAACCGGTGTATTCAGCGTGATATGATCGTATTTGTGTTTGGAGACTTTAATGCTCATCACGCCAAGTGGCTGGAAAACTCTGTCATAGATTTTGCTGGAAGACATACTATGAACTTTTTCAATCACTCAATCCTTTACCCAAGTGGTGGGTTTCCCCACGCATTTCTCTAATAACCTTAATGAACCTGACTCACTGCTAGCTCTCTATTTTACTTCCATCCCTGTCTCTTGCAATGTCAAACAGCTTTGCTCTTTTGAAAACTCTATGTGGTGGTTTCCCTTAATATCTCTTTCCACTCTCCTTCCTCACCAAGAACCTCAGACCAGCAGAATATATTACTACTGCTTTCAGACTGGAATTCGTGCTACGATTTCCTGTGTGACGTTTCCTAGAACAAAGTTTTTAGTCTGCGTCGGAGGTGTGCTCTTGGGTTAAAGCTGGCATCAATGCTTTCATCCCAGCCAAAAAGTTGCGACTTAAACCCCATTAATCCCCATAGTTCTTGACCGCTATCACCCACAGGAATTACTTCTTCCGGCTTTATTGGAGCCACGTGTCTGACCATAATAGGCGCCTTTTTGCCTCTACTCGTAATGTGTGCAAGAGGATCCTTGATAATGTTAAACTTCCGTTTGCCAACAGATAGAAGCAGCGTATAGCATCCCGTAAGTTCGGCTACAAAAACTACTGGCGGCTCAATAAAAGTGTATTAAATAACAGTAGCCCCCCCCAATCCCCACTTTAATCAATAATTTTGAGGTCCTTACATCTTCAGCAGACAAGGCTGAGTGATTTGCTTTGCAGATTCTCTACCAACTCGACGTTGGATTCGTCTTGGGTATCCGTACATGACATTACCCCCTCGCTAGTGTCTAACATAATTTCAAAGCTTGACCCCAATTAAGCGAGTGGGGGGGCTACAGAATCCTAATCATTGTCCTGAAGAAATGCATCCCTGAACTCCTCTGTCCTCTCCAAACTCTACAACTGCTACCACTCTGCATCTTGCTTTCCTGCCTGCTGAATTCTGCAGAACTCTTTGTCAAGGACCTCTAGGTGGATAGCAGGAGCACCCGACCAGATATGGCAGCAGTATTCAATGCACGGGCAGATAGTAGATTCTCGAGAACTACACAGCCTTCTATCGCCGCTACTACGAGGGTCATTCAATAAATAAGATGAATTTTTCGGTATAAGGACTTCTAATACAGATAGAAGCCTCCTTTTTTTTAATTTTTCAACGAAGTCTCCCAGCAGTGTCATACACTTTTCCCATCTGTGCACAAGCTTCCGTATTCCCTCAGCGTAAAAATCTTTGGACTGATGTCTCAGCCAATCGCTCACAGCACTTTTGACTTCATCGTCACTTTCAAACTTCGTGCCTCTCGTGAACGATTTCAAGGGACCAAACAGGTGAAAGTCTGAAAGTCTGGGCTATCAGGGGGATGTGGGAGCAGTTCCCAGTCCAGTTCGTTGATGGCTGCTTTGTGAGTCCTTGCGTTGTCTTGATACAAGACAACTCCGTGTGACCCCTGCGTTTGTTCAACAGATAGGCTCCAAGTCCTTGCAATGTCATCCACTGTCACTCTTCAACTGTCAACTGAATGAGGTCATTGACTGATTCGATCACCTCAGGAGACCTCACTTCTGGAGGCCTCCCAGGCCTGTCTTCATCCTCAACACTGCTCCGTCCTTCTCTAAACAATTTAGCCCACTTGTAGACATATTTTTGCTGAAACATGTGGTACCATACACAGTTGACATTCTCCTATGAATTTCAACTGGTTTGCACCCTTCAGCAACAAAAACCTTGATAACTGACCTCAGTTCAATACTGGAGCATGCTTCTTGGTCGACCAACTTTGTTAATCTCCCATTTTTTTTTCAATCTGCAAAAAAATTAAATCTCTTTGAAAAAGAAGTAAATGATTTTTTTTTTTAAAGTAAGCTTCTATCTGTATTAGAAGTCCTTATACTGAGCAATTCACTTTATTTATTCAATGACCCCAGTAATCGGGTTGGAATTACTGTTTCCCGTCGTTTGATTTCTTGACTGGTCGAACTCTTGCCTACCAATCCAACAAAAGGGCAGTAATTCTCTACTCTTCAGTAAACCCATTATCCATCTACTACGTTTTGTTACCGAAAATAGTAATGATCTTACCTCAAGTCTCTTAGGGCACTACGACGTAGAGTGATAGCAAGCTTTTCTCGCAAGAACAATTATGACTAACTAGTGAATTTGATCCTCACTGAATGCTTTGTAATTTCAGCGCTGTGCCACATCTAAGTTAAGCTTAGAAAATCACCCGACTTCGATAAGAGAATAAAAATCTGGTGGCAAAACCGATTATTTTGTAGCTATTGGTCATTTCTTTTTAATTTCTTTTAATTTTCTTATCAAATTTCTGCATAATTCGTATTTAAATTTGAAATTTACATTCAAAATATCTTCATTATTGTTTACGATAGAAAATCACAGCTGGTCATTTTTAAAAGAACGTTCGCAATATAATTAAACACATTTTAGCTAAAAATTTTAAAAACAAATTAATTAAATTGATATTTATGAAGATGTGCGTTATCGGCTCAGAATGGGAATCCGGAGAGCCGTGTTCGAATTCCAGTTGAATTCGTTACATTGACTTACGCACAAATACCCTTGGGAAAAGTTTTAATCTATCTCTTCTTCCTCTAACTATGGGTTGAATAGCAGGACAGATAGGGTTCTGTAGCCTTTGTTGGCTACCGCAAAAATGGCGCGAAAATATTCTGCCCGGTCAGTCACGACTATTTAGAGACATGATCGCCCAAGCGTTTCTCACACATGACATTTAACTGAATGAATACAATAGTTGGAAACATAAGTAAAGCTTCCACTGGACATAAAGTGGGGGACCAGTTTTTTGTTTCTAGGAAGTAATAAACTGATCCCTCATTAATTACCACTTATTTATATAGTAATATAATATAATCCTTCTCTTCACTTGTTATGGGTTAAATAGCTGGATATAGTGAGTTCTGTACCCTTGGCGGCAACAAGTCTACTGCAGAAATTAATGGCAACCTACTGCGAGAAAATCCTCTGCCCAGTCAGTCATGTCTCTTTCGAGACATGATCGCCCAAAGCGTGTATCGCGTATGGCACTTAAATGACTGACTGACTATCAGCGATGAATAGGAATAATTTAAAGAATAGTAGAAATAATGGCTTATACCACAAAACTAAAAGCCCCCTGGAAAGAGAATTGATGTAATGAATATGTAATAAATATGCATACACCTTGGTTCCCCCTCACAGTAATGTGATTGTCTGGTGTCAACCATAAATACAGGCGAAAGCGAAGACGTCTATAGGTTCACCACTAGAGGTTTACCGGTCTTCGACTAGAGATCTACGACTATTGGTCTACGTTCTATTGACTACGCCTACGTCTCAGGATACTGCATACGACGAGTACCGTCCATTACGTCTGCGTACTAGATTGACCTACCCGGTTACATTTGCCTAAACCGCTTGCTACCTCGAATGATATATATATATATATCTTTCCGGGACATATCAAGAACATCTGCCAAATATTAAATATCAGACTGTGGCGTGTATACGCCTCCTCGATCTTTCTGTGCGCATCTGAGTCTTGGACATTAACAGTTGAACAGCTGAAGAATCGAAGCATTAGAAATGAGATGCTGAAGAATCATCCTCGGCGTCTTTTACGAAGACTTCATCACAGATGACGCAGAGTGAGACACTATCAATCACGAAACAGGCTTATACTTCTATAGTTTTGAGACTTCACTCGCCCGATCGACTCAGACGATTAAAAACTTAACTGGGCTATTAAAGTTTATTGCTTTACTCGCCCATGGTCGATTAAAAATAAAAGAAAATCTGATTCCTTTTAGAACCCAAAAGTATGTCATTCAAGATATACAAGTTACTTCGAATGACCTACAATGACATTATTGAGATTTTGCTTTTATCGTCCCAGTCAGTGTAAACATTCGTTTAATTAACACTTCCAGAGTGGAGCCAAAATGTCTCTGTCGCCCAGATTGCTCATATATTTTTAGAAACTCATTTGGTAAAAATATTATCCTGTATTTCCTCTCTGCTTACGAAAAGTAAGAACGAACATTTGAAAGAAAGAAAAAAAACGCATACTTCTTTCAACCACGCACCGAAAAACAAATTATACGACTTAGATAACAAAAATTACTTACTTATACAAATAAGTAATTTGTTTATAGAAAATCGTTGAGAAAATCAGATTTGTTATTTTTTATCATCTATGAGATGGAGGTTGTAGTCAAACAGAAGAAAGAAACTACGAATTTAGGTCCCTCCACTCAATTACCAAAAACAAAAAAAAACAGCATATCATGTTAAAAGGGCTCAAACTTAATAAAAACAAAGTTTTATCATCAAAATGTTTATGCTATTATTAAGAGGAAAGGTCAAATTGTGTTACTATTATTATTTTTTTTAATTTCAAATCCTTTCTAACACGTTCGAAATTTTAATTAAAATTTCATTTTTTGTTTTCCGTCAGCGATTCACGCTATGTTTACGCAAGGCGACTATTAAGAAAATGGAGTCGGTCGAGTAAAATGATTTGGGGCGAGTAAATTTTCCCTCGCTCTCAACCACCGGTCGAGTGATTTCTTTTTCAAATCTCAAAGGCTGCTCCTAACCATCATCAATAAGAGAAAGTTGAAATAGTATGGACACGTCATAAGAACCAATAGTCATTTACCTTCCATCCTCAAAGATACCATCTTGCAAGTTTACATTTTAAGCGAAAGAATTTGCAGACGGAGGCTAGAAACATAATTGAGTAGAATGGAAGATCATTCACAGAGACTGGTACGCAACCAAGATATATGAAAAGAGTTGTTCAGGTTCTCAGTTGCGCAGTGACCCTACGACTCCACCAAGTCACTAGGGATGATGATCATGATTTAAATATCGGAGTGGTGTTCATTTAAAGCACTGCATTTTGAATATTTCAATTCCAAATCAACCAGTCGGATAGTTTCTAATTTCAGTTGTCTCCCTTTATTAGTGAAACGCGGTCAGACGTAGAAGGTTGAGGGAGAAATGTGACGTGTCCCTCTTAAAGTTATTCTGATAACAGACATCAAAGGAAGAAAGCACTAAAATAAAACCGTACAACGCGACAGAGTTGCTGATACAAATTACGACAATGACGACGGCGACTCCTTCCTTTATGACTGTGTAAATTTTGGGTGGTTTTATTTTGTCAAGATGTTAAAAGATTTGGACAAGTATCTAGAACGTTCGTTTCATAAAAAGAAGAGGGTGAATATCTCAAGAAAGAGAAGCTTATAATGAAGATGTTGAATAGACTTTCAAAAGAAACGCTCTTGTGAAAAAGGCATTCACAGGCGATCATTAAAAAATACATCAGCGCATTATTTAATTGGGAGGGAAAAAAGGAACGTAAGGAAAGGCAAAACACACACCGAAATGAAGTAGTGGCAATAATAATAATAACAATAATAATAATAATAATAATATGGTACAGTGGATATCGGCTCTGAACGAGAAATCGGTGAGCCGAGTTCGAATTCCAGTTGAGTTCCCTGTATTCACTTACGTGCAAATACCCTTGGAAAAGTTATTAATCAGTCTCTTTCCCCTAATTATGGGTTAAATAACAGGACAGATTAGGTTCTATAGCCATGGGTGGCAACCAGTCGACTGCAGAAAGTAATGACAACCTACCGCGAGATAATCTTCTGCCAAGACTGTCATGTCTCTTTCGAGACATGATCGCCCAAGCGTGTGACCATCTCCCTATTAACCATCTCCTTATTAACCATTTCTCTACAGCTTCAAGTGTCTACTTGCTGGCCTGTGAGAGGCCTGAAGTTTTTTTAAATGAAGGTGGATATTTGCGGAAAAAGAAATTTCATTTATTTACTGAAAAATGGTATGCTTTGTATATTATTATTATTAGGTCATTTTTCATCATATTTCGATTTCTGCTATGGTCTCACTACCAACCAAGTCTGCGGGGAGACCTAAGGCATGTCGTGGCGTGTTGTTATGGCCCTATTTCATTTTTTTTTTCTATCTTCCCTATCATCCCTAGCGTTACATAGACAAAGTTTTCCTTGGTGTGTGGGCTGTACTTAATAAGACACATTTTTTGTATATCTCTTAAGCTGGGATTTCAAGAATTCTTTCAATGTGTTGTTTTGTTCCATTTTTTATCATTCCAAGTGGACCTACTATCACTGGCACGACTCTTGTTTTCAATTTCCACATTTTTTCTATTTTAATTTCCAGGTCTTTATATTTTGACAGTTTTTCGAATTCCTTGGTTGCTATGTTACAATCCGCTGGACAAGCCATATAAATTAATAGACAATTTTTTCTTTCCGGTTTTTAATAATAATGTCCGGCCTATTTGCTTCAACGTTTCTGTCTGTGTAGATGGTGTAATCCCATAGAATGGTTACATCTTCTATTTCTGTAACCGGTGCTGGGTGATGTTCATACCAGTGTTTGTTTACATATTTTCCATAGTGTTTGCACATTGCCAAATATAAATATTGCCCCACTCTATCGTGATGATTTTTATATTCATTTGGGGCAAGTACAGAACATCCTGAGATTAGATGGTCTATTGTTTCTTGGTATTTATCACAGAATCTGCATTTTGGATCCATATTATTATGTATAATATTTGCCTGAAAGTTTCTAGTGAAAAGACTTTGGTCTTGCGCTGCAAGAATAAAGCCTTCAGTTTCAGACTTTAATCCAGATGCACATAACCATCGATGAGTATTAACTTTATCAACATCAGATTTATTGGCACGTTCTGGATATTGGCCATGCAGAGGTTTGTCTTGCCAGTGTTGTTTCATCTGTTCAAGAGCTTTATCTTTGGCTTTCATTTTCATATTTTTGCCGCAATTGTTGGTTCTTGGCTTCAGTTTTGCTTTTCTACAGAATCTACTAACTGTAAATCTTGTTTGTATTTACTGCCTTCTTTTATTATTGAATATTTTTCTTTCTTTCTTCATGTTGCCTTACTAATTGTATCATCCAATCCTTTGTTGTTTCTATGTATGTTAGTAAGCCAATAGTTGTTGTCTTGTATGACAATTCTAGCTGATTAAGACCTCTTCCAACTTCTTTACTAAGTATCTATAGACGATCTACATCAGCCTTTGGATGATGCATCTTATGCTTAGAAAGAAGCTTTCTTGTTTTAGAATGCATTCACCTGATGTCGTTTAGAGTCCAGTTTAAGATGTTTAAACTATATTGGACAACTGGGAATGAAAGACTATTAATGGCCATAATTCTGTTCTGAGAATTCAATTCAGTTTTTAATATCATTCGTAGCCTTCTATAGTACTCTTTACGCACTTTCTTTCATTTTTTTATGGTGAATCTTTTCACCCTCATTTACACCTAGGTATTTATAAGCTTCTTCTGGTTTCAATTCTTTTATTGTTACAGCAGGGTCTAGGCTAATTGAGGATGTTTCTTGTATTGATCCACGTAAAACTGTAGCTTTAGCACATTTATTCAAATTAAATTTCATTCCAATGTCTTCGCTGAAGCATTTTACAGTTTGCAGAAGACCTTCCAGCTCATTATCATTCTTAGCATATAACTTTAAGTCATCCATGTAAAATAGATGGCTTATTTTCTTTTGGCCTATTTTATAACCACATTCTGTCTTATTAAGTTGACTGGTTAGTGCTATTAATGATATGCAGAATAGTAAGGGAGACAAAGAATCACCTTGAAATATACCTCTTTTGATGTTTATTTCATCAGACTTATAGGTTCCATTTATATGATTGAGGTAAAGGGTTGTTTTCCATATAGACATGCACTGTTTGATGAAATTGATGATGACGGGCGATATCTTGTATATATTTAAAGTCTCTAAAATCCAGGAATGTGGCACACTATCAAATTCCTTACGATAATCTATCCAGGCAGTACTAAGATTTTTCTTTGTACTGTAGCAGTTTTCCAGGGTCATTTTGTTAATAAGCAATTGGTCTTTACATCCATAACAGCCACGTTTGCACCCTTTTTGTTCAAGCGGTAACATGTCATTTATTTCTAAGAACAAATATGTCTGTTTTTTTAAAATAGATGTTAATAGTTTATATGTTGTCGGAAGGCATGTAATTGGTCTGTAGCTTTTCGGATTGTTTCTGTCACCATTCTTGGGTAGAAGAAATGTAATTCCTTTGGTCATCCATGCAGGAATTTTAGTAGGATCGTCAACTATTTCTTGAAGGTCTTTGGCTAGTTTTTTATGTGCTGTATTTAAATAATATAGCCAAAAGTTAGGAATTTTATCTATACCTGGGAATTTCCAATTGTGTGTTTTTTTAGTGCAGATTTAACATCCTCTTCTGTAATTCCAGCCCATGTCTGTTTTGGTTTATTTTTGATTCGTTCTATGTCTTGTGCAAACCAATCTACTTCTTTATTATGTTCTTTATGTTCTTTATTATTATTATTATGTCATTTTTCATCATATTTCGATTTCTGCATTGGTCTCACTACCAACCAAGTCTGCGGGGAGACCTAAGGCAGGTAGTGGCGTGTTGTTATGACTCCATTTCATGTTTTTCTATCTTCCCTATCATCCCCAGCATTACATAGATAACGTTTTCCTTAGTGTGTGGGCTGTACTTAATAAGACAATTTTTTGTATATCTCTTAAGCTGGGGTTTCCAGGGATTCTTTCAATGTGTTGTTTTGTTCCATTTTTTATCATTCCAAGTGCACCTACTATCACTGGCACAACTCTTGTTTTCAATTTCCACATTTTTTCTATTTCAATTTCCAGGTCTTTATATTTTGACAGTTTTTCAAATTCCTTGATTGCTATGTTACAATCCGCTGGACAAGCCATATCAATTAATAGACAAGTTTTCTCCTTCTGGTTTTTAACAATAATGTCTGGCCTGTTTGCTTCAATTTTTCTGTCTGTGTAGATGGTGTAATCCCATAGAATGGTTACATCTTCTATTTCTGTAACCGGTGCTGGATGATGTTCATACCAGTGTTTGTTTACAGCTTTTCCATAATGTTTGCACATTGCCCAATGTAAATATTGCCCAACTCTATCGTGGCGATTTTTATATTCGTTTGGGGCAAGCACAGAACAGCCTGAGATTAGGTGGTCTATTGTTTCTTGGTGTTTATCACAAAACCTGCATTTTGGATCCATATTATTATGCATAATATTTGCCTGAAAGTTTCTCGTGAAAAGACTTTGGTCTTGTGCTGCAAGTATAAATCCTTCAGTTTCAGACTTTAATCCAGATGCACGTAACCATCGATGAGTATTAACTTTGTCAACATTGGATTTATTGGCACGTACTGGATATTGGCCATGCAGAGGTTTGTCTTGCCAGCGCTGTTTCATCTTTTCAAGAGCTTTATCTTTGGCTTTCATTTTCATATTTTTTGCCGCAATAGTTGGTTCTTGGCTACTGTTTTGCTTTTCTACAGAATCTACTAACTGTAATTCTTGTTTGTATTTACTGCCTTCTTTTATTATTGAATATTTTTTCTCTCTTTCTTCATGTTGCCTTACTAATTGTATCATCCAATCCTTTGTTGTTTCTATGTATGTTAGTAAGCCAATAGTTGTTGTCTTGTATCCCAATTCCAGCTGAATAAGACCCCTTCCACCTTCTTTACGGGGTATGTATAGACGGTCTACATCAGCCTTTGGGTGATGCATCCTATGCTTAGAAAGAAGCTTTCTTGTTTTAGCATCCATTCGCCTGATGTCGTTTAGAGTCCAGTTTAAGATGTTGAAGCTATATTGGACAACTGGGATTGCAAGGCTATTAATGGCCATAACTCTATTCTGTGAATTTAATTCAGTTTTTAATATCATTCGTAGCCTTCTATAGTACTCTTTACGCACTATTTCTTTCATTTTTTTATGGTGAATGTTTTCACTCTCATTTACACCTAGGTATTTATGAGCTTCTTCTGGTTTCAATTCTTTTATTGTTACAGCAGGGTCTAGGCTAATTGAGGATGTTTCTTGTATTGATCCACGTAAAACTGTAGCTTTAGCACATTTATTCAAATTAAATTTCATTCCAATGTCTTCGCTGAAGCATTTTACAGTTTGCAGAAGACCTTCCAGCTCATTATCATTCTTAGCATATAACTTTAAGTCATCCATGTAAAATAGATGGCTTATTTTCTTTTGGCCTATTTTATAACCACATTCTGTCTTATTAAGTTGACTGGTTAGTGCTATTAATGATATGCAGAATAGTAAGGGAGATAAAGAATCACCTTGAAATATACCTCTTTTGATGTTTATTTCATCAGACTTATAGGTTCCATTTATATGATTGAGGTAAAGGGTTGTTTTCCATATAGACATGCACTGTTTGATGAAATTGATGATGACGGGCGATATCTTGTATATATTTAAAGTCTTTAAAATCCATTCATGTGGCACACTATCGAATGCCTTTCGGTAGTCTATCCAGGCAGTACTAAGATTTTTCTTTGTCTTGTAGCAGTTTTCCAGGATCATTTTGTTAATTAGCAATTGGTCTTTACAGCCATAACAGCCACGTTTGCACCCTTTTTGTTCAAGCGGTATCATGTCATTTCTTTCTAAGAATAAATATGTTTGTTTTGTTAAAATAGATGTTAGTAGTTTATATGTTGTCGGAAGACATGTAATTGGTCTGTAGTTTTTCGGGTTGTTTGTGTCACCATTCTTGGGTAGAAGAAATGTAATTCCTTTTGTCATCCATGCAGGAATTTTAGTGGGATCGTCAACCATTTCTTGGAGTTCTTTGGCTATTTTTTTATGTGCTGCATTTAAATAATATAGCCAAAAGTTAGGAATTTTATCTATACCTGGAGTTTTCCAATTGTGTGCTTTTTTTAGTGCAAATTTAACTTCATCTTCTGTAATTCCAGACCATGTCTGTTCGGGTTTATTCTTCATTCGTTCTATCTCCTGCGTAATCCAATGTACTTCCTTGCTAGGTTCTTTAGGGCAGGCCCATATCTTTTCCCAGAACTGTGTGACTTCTTCCATTCTGGGGGGTACTGTCACTTCAATTCTTTTTTTACCTATTTCCCTGTAAAATCTCTTTGTATCAGTCTGAAAGATATTATTTTGTCTGTAAAATTTTGCTCTTTTTTCATAGCGTCTTATTCTTTGAGCCTTCAGTTGGATTTTTTGCTTTATTTTTTCTTTATTTGATAAGACGTCATTTTCATTCCTGATGTTATATTTTTTTTTCGGCTCTTCTTCTTTTCCTAGTTCTTACATTTATTCCTCTACTCAGTTCATCCAGTACTGACAGTTCACTTCTTAGTTGTTCGATTTCTTTTTCGATTTTTCTTTTCCAAGGTGGATCTTCACGTCTGCGTGACTGCCTTGTTTTTATTTTGATGTTTAATTTTTTTGTTGCTGCTGTTGCTGATGCATATATTACTTCGTTAAGATTTGTATTCGGGTCTTCATCCAGTATTGATTTCAGTGCTGCATTGTACAATTTAATAGTTCGGAGGTTTTGTTTTGTTGGTTGGAATTTTGGGAGCTGTTCACGTTCCTCCATTGTAATACTTTGTATTTGACTTAGCTGGTTTTTTATTTCTATCTTGGCTTCCTGTATATTGTTCTTATTTTCCGTCAAATAATTATCTTCGATGTGTTCTGAACTCATTTTATTTTTGTCTTTTAACTGACTCAGACTCAGATCGCACCTTTCCAGCACTTTTAGACTTACATCATTATCTTCGCAGTGATTTGCGTGTTTCACGGTTTCTACATTATGACCTGTGATTTGTTTGATGTTATTACTTTTTATTTCTGGTTCCGGTTTCTTTTCATATTTTGTTGATTCGACTCTTCTTGTTACAATTCTTTTAATTTCGTGAATCTCAGCCTCTGACAGTCGGTTATTACGAATAATGTACCTACGTACATTGGCCAATTTATTTTCGTCAATATACTTTCTATTTGCTTGACCAACTTTTTCACGCCAAATGTCATATGTTTGGCGAGTCATGTTTTTTTGAGGTTTGAGTAACGCTTCATGAAATGCAGTCATAACGACTTTGTACTCCTCACGAGACCATTTTATTTTTTCTTTCTTTAAATATACGGTTGTAGATCTTGCTGGTGAATTTTCAGGACCATCATTAGGATTATCCTGGTTGTGGGGACCTGAAGATACATTCTTTGTGTAGGAGTTTGTTCCTATGGCAGATTTTTCGACCTCAGGTAGGTTCCCTCCTGAAGGACGGGCTCCCTGTTTATCCACTGGAAGAGCCATACTGGACTTTTTATTTCTATTTATGTTTTTCATGTTTTTCCCACGAGTGACGCACGGGTCCAAAAGTCCACCCAAAGTTGCCCGGCACGTTGGGTAACGGTCTTTTACAAACAGGGTCCCGAAGCCTGTAGGGAATCGTTTGTGGCCTCATAACGCAGTAGCCATTCACTCCTCGGCACGATTAACACCTTGAGTTGCGGGTTGTTGTTCGGAGTTTTCCTTCTCCTAAATGGGCTGCCAAGCAACATCTGACATAGACGCGATTGGAATTCAAGGAGAAAGACGGCTCAACGAAACAAAACATCAATATTACTAGAGTAGTTCGTTTAAAAAAAAAAAAAAAAAATTATAATATCTTAAGAAAAAAAAAATCCTGTTTATATTAAAACAAAATTTCATATTGAGAAAGGGAAAAATTCAAATAGAGAGACGTTTGTTGAAAAAAAAAAAAAAAATGTAATAATTTGTTCGTCCACTTTATCTTTCATTTTTTCAACAAAGTCGTTGGTCAAAAATAGGATTATCATAATAAGATAAATTAAATAAGTAAATTAAATCAATAAATAAATAAAAATAAATTTATCAAAAAAATACGTAGACTTTCTATAAATTAATACCATATAAATTGTTTTTCATCGGATTTAATTTATTTTCTTGTTTTGTTTTGTTTTTAAGAAAATTATAATAGTTAAAAAAAAAAATTTTACGAAATATCGACAGCTAAAAAAGGAAATATAATACGGATGATTTTATTATTATTATTTTATTATTATTATTATTATTATTATTATTATTATTATTATTATTATTATTATTTCTGTTTTTATGAAGATGTAAGAGAAAGTCTTTGACGACAGAAATTCCACAGACATTTTCTCATGATCTCTCTATTCCAATTTTCATAGCCAATTTATACATGCGTATAAAGGATGAGTATGACTAGAAATTATATGAAAATGTATATTACATGGAAATATATAAAATAGACAAACATGCACTGATGTCTGCTGGTGCCCATGTCTAACGGATAATTGATAACAGTGAAATAATCTTTTTATCTCCAATGATTCTACAGAAATTAGTTCTTATCTTTCGGTGTACTATATCATTGTAAATTTTAAAAAAGTATTACTAATCCTTGTCGGTACAGGACACACACATACAAACGCACGCTCACAGCACGCACGCACACACATGCACAATACATATATATTTTCTAAACATATACTGTTAAATATAAGAGACAATGAATGTCTATTATGTTTAATAATGAGCCGTTCTAAACATCGTATTTTGGCTTTACTTTCAGGTGAAAAAAAAACTTTTAGTCAACAACACAATAATACTCACTCATACACACAGTAAAAAGAACCTTCAGATATTGGAGGCCATCTTCATTAAATCAAAACAACCCACGTTTAATAAAATCACTTTTAAATCTGGTCATAACACATTACATTGCATTTAAATATATGGTTCTGTTAACATTTCGAGCTCTCACGCGGTGTGACGTCATAGAACCGCATTACAAATTTACGAACTGCGTTTGTTGTTTTTGGTAACTTTTATCGTTGCTTAGCAAAGTTTAATGTCAAGACAAGATATAATCATCTTGGATGTTGACTTTTTTTATGTTAACGTCCCTGTAACTTCTCTGAAGATGGCTCATGTGAGCCGAAAGCTTAGAACCAACTTAATAAAAAGCATCCAACTGTTGGAGAATTTTTGTTTTTATTTTCACCTGAAATTAAAGCCAAAATACGATGTTTAGAACCGCTCATGATTAAGCATAACAGACATTCATTATCTCTTATATTTAACAATAAATAAATTATCCATTACAACTACTGGTGTGTAAGCAGCATTTTACTGTTTCCGTAACAAACTGTTTTTTGATGGGGCAGGGTTGTTAGTCCTGCACCCAACACCCAAACCTGGAGGAAGGTGATTTTCTAAGCGTAGCTTAGACGTGTCACACGGCCGAAAGTAAGGGACATGCAATGAGGATCTAACTCACGACTCAATTGTAATGATGCAAGCGAGACAAGCTTGCTAACCATTACACCACCGCTAGGTGCCCTATATTTAAAAATATGTGCTTAGAAAATTATCTGCTGCCTTGATACACTAAATTGAAGACATATATATATATTAGAAAAGATTTAGGATTATTACAATGGGTAATACATATTTCATTGCATATTGCAGTTCTTCAGACCTAAATGGTACAACAGTTGGTTTTCAAAAATCTCGTAATTTTTTACATAGACAAATTTTTTAGGGGATTTTTGAGGACTAACTTTTGTACCATTTGGGTCTGAAGAGCCGCAATATGCAGAGAAATATGTGTAACCCATTGTAATAATCCTAAATCTTTTCTAAATTATATTACATTGTTTAATTAAATAAATGAATTTAACATTGATTTCTTTTGATTTCGTCTCTTTCCGAATTTACCTGGATTGTATACCAAGTATGCTACGTTATTTATATATATATATATATATATATATATATATCCGCAGACAGATCTGTTTCGCTGTATCACAGCTCATCAGTACGGTTAGACTACATAACCCAGGCTCGAAACCCGACCGATTTGGCGTCAGTCAGCGACTCTACCCCTGGGCCACGGGGCGTTCGGTGGAAGAAGGCAGTCTTTTTAGCGCATATCATATTACGCGCCCAATAGCTAGAGTGCTCAAATTCATTTTTACTGAATGAGCGATATAAAGAGAGAGAGGGGGTAGGGAGAATTTAATGAATACAAAAAGAAAACTTAACTTATCCGACCCTTTTCGTCTCCGAGAGACTTTAACAAGACAAATAAAAGAATTTGTATCAGTCAATCAATTAAGAGCCGTCCGTAATATACGCTTGGATGATCTTGTCTCTTTCGGTCCATGACTGACTAGGTAAAAATTTTTCCCTCCGTAGACTGTTAGCCTACCAAGGCTACAGAACCCAGTCTGTTCTGCAATTTAAATCATAGCTTGAGCGAGAAGAGATGGATTAATACCTTTCCCAACGGTCTTTGTGCGTAAGTGAATGAAACAAATTCGACTGGAATTCAAACTCGGCTCTCAAGAGAGCGAAACTATTGTTGATTTTTCAAAATCTTTAAAGTTAAGAACTACATAACTATACATCTGGTTAGCCGAGAAGTCTAGGCAAGCTATGGAGGACATCATGTGAGACAATAATAAACGAAAAAGATTAATGATAAGTTTTCCTTTTGTTTTTTATTCTAATCGTGTTTTTTTCTGATATACCCTAAAATTTTAATTTATTTGAATAATATATAAATATGGAATATATCTAAATATTATGTATGAATATTCATACATTCATATATATATATATATATATATATATATATATATACATATATATATTCATCCGCAGACAGATATGTTTCGCTGTATCACAACTCATCAGTACGGTTAGACATCCGATTGCTTTTTATGGCTGCTCGGTAGAAGGAGGCAACACTGACCTGCGCAATCACTGAAATTTTCGTACTGATCTGCGCAATGATAACAAATATGGCGCCAGTTTGTTTAAATTGCGCAGAGTAGTACGAAAATTTCAGTGACTGCGCAGGTCAGTGTTGCCAACATTGTGTGAAAATTTTGTGTGAATTGATTGGACGGTTTTTGAAATATTAGAAAAAAAGTCATCTCGTTAATAATTTGGCACGCAATGTAATTTGCACTCATTTCAAGGATTGCATAAACATTATCCTGTTGTCCTTCTTACTTTATCCCCACCTTCTATGCTCTCTCTCTCTCTCCCTTTCTCTTTCTCTTTCTCTCTCACTCTCTCGCTCTCACTCTCTCTCCCTTTCTTTCTTTCTCTCTCTCCTCTCTCTCGCTCGCTCTCTCCCTTTCTCGTTCTCTTTCACTCTCACTATCTCGCTCTCACTCTCTCCCTTTCTCTTTCTCTCTCTCACTCTCTCTCCCTTTCTCTTTCTCTCTCACTCTCTCTCTTTCTCTTTCTCTTTCTCACTCTCTCTCGCTCTCTCTCCCTTTCTCTTTCTCTCTCTCTCTCTCACTCTCTCTCACGCTCGCTCTCTCTCTTTCTTTTTCTCTCTCTCTCACTCTCTCTCTCGCTCGCTCTCTCCCTCTCTTTCTCTCTCTCTCACTCTCGCTCGCTCGCTCGCTCTCTCTCTTTCTTTTTCTCTCTCTCACTCTCTCTCTGGCTCTCTCTCACTCTCTCTCTCTCACTCTCTCTCTCGCTCGCTCTCTCCCTTTCTCTTTCTCTCTCTCACTCTCTCTCACTCGCTCTCTCCCTTTCTCTTTCTCTCTCTCTCACTCTCTCTCTCTCTCTCTTTTTCTCTCTCTCACTCTCTCTCTCGCTCTCTCTCTCTCTCTCTCTCTCTCTCTCTCTTTCTCTATTTATCTCTCCCACACACACACACACACACAGAGCTGGGATGCGGTGAGCCTTTCACTGCTCAATCGCCACTTCGATAAAAAGTGCTCGGACGAACTATATTCTCTTGTTCCGCCACTTCGAATATTCACGGTTAGGACCTACCATGTCACTTAAATAGAAGCAAACCACCAACATCCCCCCCCAATTCCATCGGCGGGAAGTAAGTTCCACTCAAACAACTTCTTCCCGCGAACCACTAAACTTTTGAAACAACTCCCAAGAGAATTCTTCCCGGATTTCTACAATCTTAAATTCCTCAAGTCTATAGTAAACCGTTATCGTCTGTTTAAATTCACCGTCTACTTCGAGTTTCGTCCGGGCCTTCTACAGGATAAACCTGTCAAAAAAATCATTTTTATTAATAGTAGTGGTAGCTGTAGTACGAACAGTGTTCAATTTAAAATTGTCTTATCGTTACTAATATTATAATATTGTGGCTATCTTTTTAGTGGTCCCTTATTTTTTGTTGTTTTTGTTGTTTTATTAGTCAATTATTGAGTCTTCACAATAATTATATCTGCTGGATTGCAATTTTAGTCAAGTGACAAGTTTCTTTTACCACCCACGTCTATTGAACAGGTGAAGAGGCTCATCCCTTGTTCCCTCTTCAGGATGTGGTTTCCGGCTTTCTCTTTTCCATTCTTTTTACCCTTACGTAGCCCCCTGCGCATCAGTGGCGTTACCGCCTTGCTCGGGATGATATGATTAAAAAAATATATATTCCAGCACCCTCCTATGTTTTCTTCTGATATTGCCTGGATTGTCTCGATCCTAGTGCAGACTTCCATTTTCTCTTTAATAATTTTTTGTGTCATTCCCAGTACTCCAAAAGTGAGTGGTACTGCTGTCACCTCAATGTTCCATGATTTGTTCAGTTTTCTAGTAGTAAAGTAGTAGTCCTTTTTTCTTTTTTTTTTTCTTTTTTTGGTTTTCTTATTGAAATCCTCACAAAAAAAAGACCGGTGGTAGTCGTCGTTGGGTCAGTCAGTTAGTTAAGTGCCATACGTGATAAACACTTGGGTGATCATGTCTCGAAAGAGACACGACTGACTGGGCAGAAGATTATCCCGCAGTAGGTCGCCATTACTTTCTGCGGTAAATTAGTAACCCGCCAAGGCTATAGAACCCAATCTGTTCTGTTATTTAACCCATAACTAGAGGAAGGTGATGGATTAATACCTTTCCCAAGGGTATTTGCGCGTAAGTGAATACAATGGATCCAACTGGAATTCGAACTCGGCTCCCCGATTTCTCGTTCCGAGTCGATCAGAGATTAAATCTGCAGCCCTTTCCTTCTTAATCGCATTGACCTCAACTCGGCACAATCGTTCTTTTTACTACTCTTTTTATTAGTATTCCTCGATTGTAAGTATCTTTAGTGAGAAATTATTGTTGTTGTTATTGTAGCGTTTTATTGGTTTTATACTATATTTTGCTTCCATGTTTTTTTATTGCCCAGAAATATATTATTATTGTTATTATTATTGTCAATGCCATCCTTGTGTTTGTTATTATTGCAGCTGTTACAGTTCGTATAGACGTTGTAATAATAGTCGAATTAGTAATGAGGGTGTAAGAATCGGTGCAGTCTGAGCAGATCTATTTATTATTATTTAGATAATTATCAAAGTTGCAGTCGACGGAACATGGTTTTGTTTGCTTTCATGATTATTAAATAGATTTTCGCACTAGACCTTCATGGCCGGTTTTCGACGCGATCAAGTTGCGACAAGTCTCATCATCACTTTACTATTCTTTGTTACTTTTTCACGCCTCTAATACGAAAATGTTCTTCATTATCTTATCGCCTTGTCGGCTTCTTCTTCTATGTACCCTGTCCTTTTAGGACGTAAGCGATCATGGCCTCCCACGTCTCCCTATACCTGGTGGCTTATTAGCACGCCTTCTCCTGTTACACCATCCAAACACCGCACTGCCATCCACTAGATCAATTCCATAAATCTAGAATATAAATGTATAGAAACTAGCATGGTCACAAAATGGGGGATCAGTTTATATATTGATTACAATATAGATTTGATCCCCCATTTTATATCCACATTATAATTTCTTATAAACAGTTGGCATATATATTCTTCTTCTATGTGTCCTGTCCTTTCATGACGTAGGCGATCATGGCTTTCCACGTCTCCCTATCCCTGGTGGCTCTTAGCATGCCTCCTATTATACTACAAAAAAACCCGCTCTGCCATCCACTACCTCAAGCCCATAAATCTAGAATATAAATGTATAGAAACTAGCGTGGCCACAAAATGAGGGATCAGTTTATATATAGATTATAATATAGATTTGATCCTCCACTTTATATCCATATTATAATTTCTTATAAACAGTCGGAATGTATCTTCTTCTATGTGACCTGTCCTTTCAGGACGTAAGCGATCATGGCTTTCCACGTCTCCCTATCGCTGGTGGCTCTTAGCACGCTTTCTCCTGTTACACCACCCAAACCCCGCTCTGCCATCCAGTAGCTGAAGCCCATAAATCTAAAATACAAATGTATAGAAACTAGCATGGCCACAAAATGAGGGATCAGTTTATATATTGATTATAATATAGATTTGATCCCCCACTTTATACCCACATTATAATTTCTTATAAACAGTTGGCATATATCTTCTTCTATGTGCCCTGTCCTTTCAGGACTTAAGCGTTCATGGCTTTCAACGTCTCCCTATACCTGGTGGTTCTTAATATGTTTTCTCCTGTTACACTTGCAACCCCCGTTCAATTATCCACCTAATATGTTTTTCAAATATGTTAGCTTTAGTTTTAAATCTTTCATTACACCCGAGCAACGCCAGGCTATACTGCTAGTGTAAGATATTTGTCTGAAAGTTTTTAGTGAAAAGCCTCCAGTCTTGTGCTGCAAGAATATAGCCTTCTGTTTCAGACTTTAATCCAGATGCTCGTAACCCTCGATGAATGATAATCTTATCAACATCGGGTTTATTAGCACGTTCTGGATATTGGCCATGCAGAGATTTGTCTTGCCAGCGTTGTTTCATCTGCTCAAATCTTGGATTTTTTTTTTCATATTTTTTTCTGCAACATTTGGTTCTTGGCTTGTATTTTATCTTTTTACAAATTCTGCTAAATGTAAATATTGCTTTTTTCATAATTGAATGTTTTTCTTTCGATTTTTATGTTGTTTGACTAATTGTATCATCAGGTCCTTTGTTGTTTCCATGTCTGTCAGTAAGCCAATAGTTGATGTCTTGTATGACAAGTCTAACTGAATAAGATTTCTTCCACATTCTCTACTGGGTATAGACGGTCTGCATAAGCTTTTAGATTATGCATATCACGCTTAGAAATAGGCTTTATTGTCTTCGAAAACATTTGTCTGATGCCATTTATAGACAAATTTAAGATGTTGAAACTATATTAAACCACTGGGATAGTAAGGTTATTAATGGTCATAATAATGTTCTGAAAATTCAGTCATCAGCAAAAAGAGCAGCCCAAAATGTCAAATACAAGTGGGGGATACAAAAATCAAGCAGGTACAAAAATTTAAATACCTGGGAATTGTTTTAACAGAAGACACAGAGATCCGAAGGCGTATTGGCATGACAAAGGACGCATTCCACAATTTGAGTAAAGTATTAAGAAACAGGACAATTTCGCTAGAAACAAAGAAGAGATTACTGGATTGCTATGTGATGTCAGTTCTTCAATATGGCAGTGAATGCTGGACAATATCATCGAAGATGAAAGAAAAACTTGAAGCAACTGAAATGTGGTTCTACGGAAGCATACTGGATATAAAGTGGGGGATCAATTCCATATTACAATCAATATATAAACTGAACCCTCACTTTGTGGTCACAATAGTTTCTATACATTTATATTCATAAGATCCAAAAACACAAGGATGCATTCCAGGAACTGAGAAGAGTATTAAGTAACATGACAATTTCGCTAGAAACAAAGAAGAGAGTACTGGATTGCTATGTGTCGTCAGTTCTTCAATATGGCAGTGAATGTTGGATAATATCATCGAAGATGAAAGAAAAAATTGAAGCAAGTGACATGTGATTCTACAGAAGGATGCTGCGGATATCATGAACTGAGCAATGATGAGGTTTTGGAAAGGATGGAAATGAAAACGAAATTAATACAGAGCGTCAGGAAGAGACAACTAAAGTTCCTGGGACATGCAATGAGGAAGGAGGGATTGGAAAACCTGATACTAACAGGCCAGATAGAGGGGTAAAGAGACAGAGGAAAGCAGCGGATAACATATTTGAAGGACCTGATTAGGTGGATGACGGAACGGGGGTTACATGGTGTAACAGGAGAAAGCGTGCTAAGAGCCACCAGGGATAGGGAAACGTGGAAAGCCATGATCGCCTACGTCCTGAAAGGACATGGCACATAGAAGAAGATATATGCCAACTGTTTATAAGAAATTATAATGTATATAAAGTGGGGGATTAAATCTATATTATAATCAATATATAAACTGATCCCTCATTTTGTGGCCATGCTAGTTTCTATACATTTATATTCTAGATTTATGGGATTGAGCTAGTGGATGGCAGAGTGGGGTTTGGGTGGTGTAACAGGAGAAGGCGCGCTGATAGCCACCAGGGATAGGGAGACATGGAAAGCCATGATCGCCTACGTCCTGAAAGGGCAAGGCACAAAGAAGAAGAAGAAGACTTTTAAATTTATTGCCCTAAATCTTTGATTGGTATTCTAGGCTCTGAGCTAATAGAGGATTTTGCTGTAGTAATTCTCGTAAAATTGTTACTTTAGCACATTTATCCAAACCGAATTTTATTCCAATGTCATTAATAAAACATTTTACTGTTTTCAATAGACGTTTCAGCCACTCTCATTCTTAGCATACAGCTTTAAGCCATCCATGTAAAATAGAAAGATTGTTTTCTTTTGAGATATCTTATAGACTTATTCTGTCCTCTTAACTTTGATGGTAGATGCTATTAGGGATACACAAAATAGTAAGGGTGACAATGAAATGTAAGACAAATAGTAAGGGAGACACCTTGAAATATTTCATAGTTGCCTTGTATGAAAATTATAGCTGAATAAGATTTCTTTACGGGGTATGTATAGACGGCTTTTATCAGATTTTGCATGACTAGTGTCATGGTGGCATCTCCGACAGACGGAATGAACTCTTCCAGCCATCACATACACCTCCCTCACAAGAGGTGATGGAAGTAGCCTAAGGGAATAGTCTGAGGAGAGCGCCCCCAGAGAGGCCCGATCTCAGTCGGTCTACGAATGCGGCTACCTTAACGACATTTACGAGTCCCAGATCTAAGGCCGAGGGTCGAATAATAGTCTTCCGTACTAGCCCGTATTATCGTTCTAACAAAGTTCCAAGTATTTTTCTGTAATTAATATATATTCGTTATTTCCTATTTGGTTGTTCTTGTGGTATTTTTGCTGGAACTTTTACCGGGTCCACGACAATTAGAACGAAGCTCTCTTGTCAGAATCCATTTGTCTGATGTCATTCAGAGATCAGATCAAGATGAAACTATAGTGAACCACTGGAATGACAAGGCTATTAATGGCCATAATTCTGTTGTGAGAATTTAAATCAGTTTTTAATATCAGTCTTAACTTTCTGTAGTACTCTTTTTGCCTTACTTTTTTCTTTTGTTTAATTTTTTATGCTGAATTTCTTGATTCTAATTTACACCGAAGAACTTATAAGTTTCTTCTTCCTCTAAATAACTGATTGTTACTCCAGGGTCTTGTAGACGTTTTTTTTTGTTTTTGTTTTTTGCGAGACTCATAAAAATGTGGCTTTAGCACATCTATCCAAACTAAATTCCATTCCAATGTCGTCAGTGAAACATTTACTGTTTCAGGAGACCTTCCAGCTACTGTCGTTCTTATCATATAACGCGTGTATCAAGTATGGCACTGAATTGACTGACTGAATATAATAGTTGAAAACATGATTAAGGCTTCTACTGGGCATAAAGTGGGGGATCAGTTTTACATTGTTATGAAGTAATAAACTGATCCCCCACTAATTACTACTTAATAATATAATACATCTCTTCCCCCTCTAACTATGAGTCAAATAACAGGACAGATTGGGTTCTATAGCCTTGGCTGGCAACCAGTCTACAGCAGAAAGCAATGGCAACCTACTGGGGGATATTCTTCTGCCCAGTGATTCATGTCTGTTTCGAGACATGATCGCCCAAATCGTGTATCACGTATGGCACGTAACTGACTGACTCATAAAAATGTGGCTTTAGCACATTTACTGTTTCAGGAGACCTTCCAGTTACTCTCATTCTTATCATACCACTTCAAGTCATTCACGTAAAATAGATTAATTATTTTCTTCTGAGATATCTTATAGCCATATTCTATTCTTTTAACTTCAATGGTAGATGCTATTAGGGATACACAAAATAGTAAAGGAGACAAACTATTACCTTGAAATATTTCTAAGTTGATGTTTATTTCACCAGACCTATAGATTCTATTTATATGATTGAGATAAAGTGTTATTTTCCATATTGCATAAATATTGAGGTTCCTTGTAGTGCCATGTCGCGCATGGATGGGTATCTCTATAAAAGCTTTGAGTCGGCAAAACCTGAGGCCACATTATGCTGCAGTCTTCCTTCCGACACATGTTGCATATGGCGACCGACTGATACTACTAATCTAGGCTTCACCTTTAATTAAAATCTTTAAGCATGACGACATACTTTGAGGAAATTGATGATGACAGGTGATAACTTGCATCTATTTGTACACTTTAAGATCCAGAAATTGGGTACACTATTGAATGCCTAACGATAATCTCTGCATGCACTACTGAGAATTTTCTTTGTATTGTAGCAGTTTTCCAAGATCATCCTATTAATAAGTAATTAGCCCATCCACATTTGCACGCTTTTTTTTTTCAAGAGGTAGTATGTCATATTTTTTCTAAGAAGGAATATGTCTTTTTTGTCAGAACAAATGTTAACAGTTTGTAAATCGTGAGAAGACGTGTAATTGGTCTGTAGTTTGTTTTTAGTTTTTGCGGGAGAGGGACATTTATGTCAAAAATATTGGCTAGAAGGAAGGCAATACCTTTAGTTACCCAAGCCGGAATTTTAGTAGGATTATTGACTATTTCTCGAAAGTTTTTGGCTAGTTTTCTATGTGCTGTATTTAGATAATAGAGCCAATATCCTTTCCGGAGATTTCTACTTGTGTGCTTTTTCAGTGCACATTCAACATCCATATCTGTGAGTCCCGTTCATATTTGTTCTGGCTTAGTTTTCATCCGTTCTGACCCTTGCGTAACCCAATCTACTTGTTTTGTTATGCTCTTTAGGGCAAGCGCAAGAATGGATAAACTCTTCTGCTGCTGTGGATGGGGTTGTTACTTCATTTTTTTTTGTTTGCCTATATCTCTTTATGGTTTCGTCACATCGGATTGCAAGATTTTTTTCTGTCTGTAGAATCTTGTTTTTTTTTTTATAGCGTCTTATTCTTTGAGTTTTCAGTTGAATGGTTTCCTTCATTTATTTTTATGTCATTTTTCATCATATTTCGATTTCTGCTTTGGTCTCACTACCAACCAAGTCTGCGGGGAGACCTAAGGCAGGTAGTGGCGTGTTGTTATGGCTCCATTTCATGTTTTTCTATCTTCCCTATCATCTCCAGCATTACATAGATAAAGTTTTCCTTAGTGTGTGGGCTGTACTTAATAAGACATTTTTTTGTATATCTCTTAAGCTGGGGTTTCCAGGGATTCTTTCAATGTGTTGTTTTGTTCCATTTTTTATCATTCCAAGTGCACCTACTATCACTGGCACAACTTTTGTTTTCAATTTCCACATTTCTTCTATTTCAATTTCCAGGTCTTTATACTTTGACAGTTTTTCAAATTCCTTGATTGCTATGTTACATTCCGCTGGACAAGCCATATCAATTAATAGACAAGTTTTATTATTATTATTATTATTATTATTATTATTATTATTATTATTATTGTTTTTCTTTAGCCTGTCATTTTTTCTTTCCACCTGCTCCTCAAAAAAGTCTCCTTCCCATCTTTGTCCTTTATGCTACTTGAATGTTTTTCGGTCACCATGCTTGAACGCTAACAACAGCTACCAACAGCTGTCCGATAATGGATCCCGTCAGTTTAATCAGAAAAATAAAATCACTTAATGTCTTCATGGTATAATCAAATCATGAAGATATTAAACCTGTTGTTTTTTTTTTTCATTTTTAACTGAGATAAAAAAATAAATGTTGCGTCTTTTGATTGAACTGAAGATTACAATTCAAACCGGGGAAAATCCCTCTTAATTCCAAATGTTGATGCAGTGAGTTCGATTCTGGTTGCTTACCGAGAAAAATATTTATGCACCAAATTGAGTTTCCGAAGCTTTTTTTTTTTTTTTTCATAGAGCATTAGGGAAAATTCGTGTCTTTGAAGTTTGTTCTTTTTTGTTTTTTGACTCGAGTATCAAGTCAGTATAGATGTGCGTTGTGGTGCAGTGGATATCGACTCGGAACGAGAGATCGGGGGTGCCGAGTTCGAATTCCAATTGAATTCCTTGCATTCACGTACGCACTAATACCCTTGGGAAAGTTATTAATCCGTCTCTACCCTCCAGTTATGGGTTAAATAATAGGACGGATTATGTTCTATAGCCTTGGCTGGCAACCAGTCTACCGCTGAAAGCAATGGCAACCTACTGCAGGATAATCTTCTGCCCAGTCAGTCATGTCTCTTTTGAGGCATGATCCCCCAATGGCACTTAATTGATCAAGTCAGTTGTTAATAAGTCGCTTCCAAAGAATAAAAGTAATGAATTCCAAATGATTTTACGGAAAAGAACATTGGTTAGCGTTTTAAAACTTATCTTTTTTTCTTCTTTTTTTTTAACAGAAAAGAATTCTTAGACAAGATAGATCGTGGCCATGCCAAACGGATTAATTATAAGAGCTTTAATTTTTAAAAAAACCCTTTTAATGAATTATTAGCACCTCACCAGACAATGCAATATGACAGTGAACAATTGACTTATTCGAATGGTCCATTGGCCCCAGTAAAAACATTTTGTAATCTACTGGACAAAGAGATGGATGATTTCATTGAATGCCAACGTTCATCCTTATTCCTTGGTTGCTAAGTTACAATCCGCTTGACAAGTCATATCAATTAATAGGCAAGTTTTTCTTTCTGGTTTTTAACAATAATGTCCGGCCTATTTTCTGTCTGTGTAGATGGTGTAATCCCAGAGAATGGTGACATCTTCTATTTCTGTAACCGGTGCTGGGTGATGTTCATACCAGTGTTTGTTTACATATTTTCCATAGTGTTTGCACATTGCCAAATATAAATATTGCCCCACTCTATCGTGATGATTTTTATATTCATTTGGGGCAAGTACAGAATATCCTGAGATTAGATGGTGTATTGTTTCTTGGTATTTATCACAGAATCTGCATTTTGGATCCATATTATTATGCATAATATTTGCCTCAAAGTTCCTATTCAAAAGACTTTGGTCTTGCGCTGCAAGAATAAAGCCTTCAGACTTTAATCCATATGCACGTAACCATCGATGAGTATTAACTTTATCAACATTGGATTTATTAGCACGTTCTGGATATTGGCCATGCAGAGGTTTGTCTTGCCAGCGTTGTTTCATCTGTTCAAGTGCTTTATCTTTGGCTTTCTTTTTCATATTTTTTGCCGCAATATTTGGTTCTTGGTTTCTGTTTTCTTTTTTGTAGAATCTACTAAATGTAAATCTTGTTTGTATTTACTGCCTTTTTCATAATTAAATATTTTATTATTATTATTATTATTATTATGTCATTTTTCAACATATTTCGATTTCTGCATTGGTCTCACTACCAACCAAGTTTGCGGGGAGACCTAAGGCAGGTAGTGGCGTGTTGTTATGACTCCATTTCATGTTTTTCTATCTTCCCTATCATCCCCAGCATTACATAGATAACGTTTTCCTTAGTGTGTGGGATGTACTTAATAATACAATTTTTTGTATATCTCTTAAGCTGGGGTTTCCAGGGATTCTTTCAATGTGTTGTTTTGTTCCATTTTTTATCATTCCAAGTGCACCTACTATCACTGGCACAACTCTTGTTTTCAATTTCCACATTTTTTCTATTTCAATTTCCAAGTCTATATATTTTGACAGTTTTTCAAATTCCTTGATTGCTATGTTACAATCCGCTGGACAAGCCATATCAATTAATAGACAAGTTTTCTCCTTCTGGTTTTTAACAATAATGTCTGGCCTGTTTGCTTCAATTTTTCTGTCTGTGTAGATGGTGTAATCCCATAGAATGGTTACATCTTCTATTTCTGTAACCGGTGCTGGATGATGTTCATACCAGTGTTTGTTTACAGCTTTTCCATAATGTTTGCACATTGCCCAATGTAAATATTGCCCAACTCTATCGTGGCGATTTTTATATTCGTTTGGGGCAAGCACAGAACAGCCTGAGATTAGGTGGTCTATTGTTTCTTGGTGTTTATCACAAAACCTGCATTTTGGATCCATATTATTATGCATAATATTTGCCTGAAAGTTTCTCGTGAAAAGACTTTGGTCTTGTGCTGCAAGTATAAATCCTTCAGTTTCAGACTTTAATCCAGATGCACGTAACCATCGATGAGTATTAACTTTGTCAACATTGGATTTATTGGCACGTACTGGATATTGGCCATGCAGAGGTTTGTCTTGCCAGCGCTGTTTCATCTTTTCAAGAGCTTTATCTTTGGCTTTCATTTTCATATTTTTTGCCGCAATAGTTGGTTCTTGGCTACTGTTTTGCTTTTCTACAGAATCTACTAACTGTAATTCTTGTTTGTATTTACTGCCTTCTTTTATTATTGAATATTTTTTCTTTCTTTCTTCATGTTGCCTTACTAATTGTATCATCCAATCTTTTGTTGTTTCTATGTATGTTAGTAAGCCAATAGTTGTTGTCTTGTATGACAATTCCAGCTGAATAAGACCCCTTCCACCTTCTTTACGGGGTATGTATAGACGGTCTACATCAGCCTTTGGGTGATGCATCCTATGCTTAGAAAGAAGCTTTCTTGTTTTAGCATCCATTCGCCTGATGTCGTTTAGAGTCCAGTTTAAGATGTTGAAGCTATATTGGACAACTGGGATTGCAAGGCTATTAATGGCCATAACTCTATTCTGTGAATTTAATTCAGTTTTTAATATCATTCGTAGCCTTCTATAGTACTCTTTACGCACTATTTCTTTCATTTTTGTATGGTGAATGTTTTCGCTCTCATTTACACCTAGGTATTTATAAGCTTCTTCTGGTTTCAATTCTTTTATTGTTACAGCAGGGTCTAGGCTAATTGAGGATGTTTCTTGTATTGATCCACGTAAAACTGTAGCTTTAGCACATTTATTCAAATTAAATTTCATTCCAATGTCTTCGCTGAAGCATTTTACAGTTTGCAGAAGACCTTCCAGCTCATTATCATTCTTAGCATATAACTTTAAGTCATCCATGTAAAATAGATGGCTTATTTTCTTTTGGCCTATTTTATAACCACATTCTGTCTTATTAAGTTGACTGGTTAGTGCTATTAATGATATGCAGAATAGTAAGGGAGATAAAGAATCACCTTGAAATATACCTCTTTTGATGTTTATTTCATCAGACTTATAGGTTCCATTTATATGATTGAGGTAAAGGGTTGTTTTCCATATAGACATGCACTGTTTGATGAAATTGATGATGACGGGCGATATCTTGTATATATTTAAAGTCTTTAAAATCCATTCATGTGGCACACTATCGAATGCCTTTCGGTAGTCTATCCAGGCAGTACTAAGATTTTTCTTTGTCTTGTAGCAGTTTTCCAGGATCATTTTGTTAATTAGCAATTGGTCTTTACAGCCATAACAGCCACGTTTGCACCCTTTTTGTTCAAGCGGTATCATGTCATTTCTTTCTAAGAATAAATATGTTTGTTTTGTTAAAATAGATGTTAGTAGTTTATATGTTGTCGGAAGACATGTAATTGGTCTGTAGTTTTTCGGGTTGTTTGTGTCACCATTCTTGGGTAGAAGAAATGTAATTCCTTTTGTCATCCATGCAGGAATTTTAGTGGGATCGTCAACCATTTCTTGGAGTTCTTTGGCTATTTTTTTATGTGCTGCATTTAAATAATATAGCCAAAAGTTAGGAATTTTATCTATACCTGGAGTTTTCCAATTGTGTGCTTTTTTTAGTGCAAATTTAACTTCATCTTCTGTAATTCCAGACCATGTCTGTTCGGGTTTATTCTTCATTCGTTCTATCTCCTGCGTAATCCAATGTACTTCCTTGCTAGGTTCTTTAGGGCAGGCCCATATCTTTTCCCAGAACTGTGTGACTTCTTCCATTCTGGGGGGTACTGTCACTTCAATTCTTTTTTTACCTATTTCCCTGTAAAATCTCTTTGTATCAGTCTGAAAGATATTATTTTGTCTGTAAAATTTTGCTCTTTTTTCATAGCGTCTTATTCTTTGAGCCTTCAGTTGGATTTTTTGCTTTATTTTTTCTTTATTTGATAAGACGTCATTTTCATTCCTGATGTTATATTTTTTTCGGCTCTTCTTCTTTTCCTAGTTCTTACATTTATTCCTCTACTCAGTTCATCCAGTACTGACAGTTCACTTCTTAGTTGTTCGATTTCTTTTTCGATTTTTCTTTTCCAAGGTGGATCTTCACGTCTGCGTGACTGCCTTATTATTATTATTATTATTATTATTATTATTATTATTATTATCTCTGATGTGTAAAGGATTTCTCAGTGAATCACATAAAGAAAAAGATTGCAGACGTGAAGTCGAGTCGGCATTTTCTTTTGTTACCTCGGTGCGCGCCATTTTAATTGACCAAACTGTAAAACGCTTCTCTCTTGTCAACATTTTAATTAAGAACACACTTAATGACTTTGCACCGAGCACAAAAAGGAAAGAAATCATTGACTAAAAAGCAATCGTAAATCTCTTTCGGACAACATCCAAAATAATAATAATAATAATAATAATAATAATAATATTATATATATATATATATATATATATATATATATATAACGCCACTGAAAATTAGTACAATGTTTTGATTTCAGAAAGAGATTATTTTAGGCAGTGCGAAAATGTGTAACATAATTTAAAACGGGAAAACATAAATTAATATAATTCAAATTTAGTCGAAAACAAACAGAACTGGTTAATTCTTTACATGACTCAGAAATAAGACCGAAAACGTAGTCTTGCTACCACCAGACCAAACATTTGCTACAAAGACCATTCTTGATACATCAACAGGGTTGAACCGCCCGCATTCTTTTCGTATTCCATTAGTAAGAAGGAAGTTCAACTTCGAAGTCTTTTTCCCAAAAAGTGCTACTTTGAGGAAGAAACTCCCGCGTCTGTGCTTTCCAAAACGCTGCGGTGTGAATCACATAGGATTAATCGCTATCATCGATACTTTAATAATATTCTCTCACTTCTTCCTTCTTTTATCTTGATATCTAAACTTATTTATAAATGGAACTATCTGCCTGTCTGTGTGCGTGTGTGTGTGTGTGTGTGTGTGTGTGTGTGTGTGTGTGTGTGTGTGTCTGTGTGCGTGTGTGTGTGTGTGTGTGTCTGTTACCTATAGACTTTGAAACAGCTGAACCGATTTTATTGAAAAATTACACAGTTGTACTGTAAGCATCTGCGAGTTTACTTAGCTAGATTTTGTGTCCAGGTACCCCCCGATAAATATCGAAAATCGATAATCGAAAAGATCAGGTTATAGAAGGAGTGGTTCGATTTTAATCAAATTTGATACACTCATAGACAAAGACATAAGAAACGATATTCAGAAGTTTCAAGGTTGCAGTTCTTACAATAGTGCAGAAAATTGATAATATATATATATATATATATATATATATATATATATATATATATATATAAAGGGCAAGATGTTTGTGTGTGTGTCTGTTTATCTGCCTGTATGTCTGTATTTTTTCAGCCCTTTTAATTTAGTTTTTGCTTCAGGTTTGGCTCTAAGTAGGTATAATAGTAGTTCTTAGTCTCAGCCATGATACCATTAAATTACTCGGAGGACTTATTTAGCCTTCAAAATTCAGTTTACGACAAAAAACACTTATTTGATTTCGATACCAGGAAATGAAAATTTAACTTACATCCATTCATTTTTCTTTCAGTCTACGGTTTCGCTTTAACTGGAAACAACTATTGCTTTTTAGTCTTTCGTGCCAACGTCCAAAGAGTCTGAGCTCCAGGACCATGGATTAGTTTTAAAGCTTTCATTACACCCGAGCAACACCGGGCTATACTGCTAGTCATACACATAATTCCTGAACCCTTTACATTTAATGGCTGTTCGGCTTTGTACAAAGTAATATTGGTAAAATAAGCATTGCTTTTATTTAAGTTAAAAATAAAACGTGTTAAAATTTTAAAATTTATGCGAATTTAATAAACTTTGAAAAATAATAAATTTGACTTTACAGCATGCGGAATTATGATTAATTAGGTAATTTACATTTGAAGTAACATCTTTGGGGCTATTATCACAACATTTCGGTCGTTACCTCTTTCGGCCTTCTTAGGGTAGATCTGGGTTTGAGTTTTGAGTTTCAGTTTTGTTTAACGGCATATCAACCTCTGTGCGTTATTTAATACCAAAAAGGTGGGGTTTTAAGATATATTTTAATGTTCGGTTATAGTGAGAAGTTTGATTTAGTCAGATTTTAATGAAAATGTTTTTGTTTTTATTCTTTTTTATTTTAGAAAACTGAAAATGTCTTCTAGATTTGTATTCAAAAATGTTTTGCTGAGAATATTTTTCCTTCAAAAATCTGTTTTGTCTTCAAAAATGTGCATTTTTCTATAAAAGTCTATTTTTACGTATATATTTCTATAAAAGTCTATTTTTATACCTTCACGGTGTTTTGTCCCCAATTTGGGGAGTTAGCTATTTGCCCATGGCTGGGACCCTAATAGGTGCTACCACTCCGGCTAAGAGGGGACCTGGGAACAACAGCAATTAAGAGGTAGTTCCATGCTCCTCACAAACTCCCAATCAGAGGCCTTGCTGCCGGATGCAGTTTACCGTCATGCCCAGGACCTAGAGTAGATCTGGGAAAGCATCAGGGAATTTCGAAGTGGAAATAATAATGTACTCAATGGCGGTAGACTGTTTTCATTTTTTTTTGTTCATAACTCGGATATTCTCGTCTAAGTTTTTGTTTCTTTATGTCTCAGGATATCTCGTCTAGGTTGTTCTTGTTCCTCTGACAATGCTTCGGGATCTCCCGTTTAGATTGCTGTCGTTCCTCTGCTCGTGTCTCTTGCTCTCTCGTCTTGTTTATGCTAGTTCATGTTTTGAGATCTCAAGCCTAGAGTTTCTCTTTACTCTGTCCATGTCTCGAAATATCTCGTCTAGTTTGTTCTCTGAACAATGATGAGGTCTTGGAAATGATGGAAACAAAAAGGAAATTAATACTAAGCATCAGGAAGAGACAGCTGAAGTTCCTGGGACACGCAATGAGGAAGGAGGGCTTGGAGAATCTGATACTAACAGGCTAGATAGAGGGGAAAAGAGACAGGGGAAAGCAACGGATAACATATTTGAAGGGCCTAATCAGGTGGATGACGGAACGAGGATTGCATGGTGTAACAGGAGAAGGAGTGCTCAGAGCCACCAGAAATAGGGAAACATTGAAAGACATGATCGTCTACGTCCTGAAGGGACAAGGCACATAGAAGAAGAAATTTGTTCTTGTTCGTTTGGTCATGTCTCAGGGTACTTTATCTAAATTGGTTCCGTTCCTCGAATCATTTTTCGAGATATCACGTCTAAATTCTTTTCGTTCCTCTAAGTTTTGGGATTTCATATCTAATCTGTTATCACGATATCTCGTCTAGATTTGTCTCGTTTCTCTGAACATGTCTCGAGATATTTAGTCATGATTTTCTCGTTACTCTGGCCATGTTTCGGGATCTCTCGTCTAGATTGTTCTCGTTATTCTGTTCATAACTCGGGTCATCTCGTGTAGATTGTTACGTTCCTTTGACCATTTCTCAAGATATCTCGTCTGTTTTACTGAAAATATCTTGAGATGTCTGTTCTAGATTTTTCTCGATCTTCTGATCATGTCTCAGGATATCTCGTCTACTTTGTTCTCGTTCCTCTAACCATGTCCCCTCATATCTTGTCTAGACTATTCTCGTTCTTCTTAACATCTCTCAGGATGTCTTTTCTAGATTGTGTTCGGACAGCTGACCATGTCTTAGAATATCTCGTTAAGATTGTTCAGGATATCTCGTCTCTGTTGTTCGCGTCCCTCTATGTTTAGGTAAGATAGCTAACCAAGTTCATAGTTAATACAGCTCAGTTATCGACTGCCCTGTTTTCATTGAGTCTAAGTCAATACTACCTGATCAAGGTAATTACACCATTAACTTATTGTTCGAAAACGCTGCAAAAATAATAATATTTGGGTAATTAAAAATTCGCTATAGCCAAATACGTAAACTATCGAAAAAGATAAAAACTATTTTCTAAATAAATGTATCATTTATATCATCAAATAAAATTTTCGGTCCTGGGTATGACAATAAACTGCATCCAGCAGCAAGGCCTCCGATTGGGAGATTGTGAGGAGCATAGAACCACCTCTTAATTGCTGTTGTTCCCACCAGTTCCACCAGAATTCTTATTGCATTCAAAACTGCCCATGGTCCTGGGTATGACAATAAACTGCATCCAGCAGCAAGGCCTCTGATTGGGAGGTTGTGAGGAGCATGGAACCACCTCTTAATTGCTGTTGTTCCCAGGTCTACCCTGACCCGGAGTGGTAGCAAGGCCTCTGATTGGGAGGTTGTGAGGAGCATGGAACCACCTCTTAATTGCTGTTGTTCCCAGGTCTACCCTGACCCGGAGTGGTATCAAGGCCTCCTGATTGGGAGGTTGTGAGGAGCATGGAACCACCTCTTAATTGCAGTGGTTCCCAGGTCTACCCTGACCCGGAGTGGTAGCAAGGCCTCTGATTGGGAGGTTGTGAGGAGCATGGAACCACCTCTTAATTGCTGGTGTTCCCAGGTCTATCCTGACCCGGAGTGGTAGCAAGGCCTCTGATTGGGAGGTTGTGAGGAGCATGGAACCACCTCTTAATTGCTGTTGTTCCCAGGTCTACCCTGACCCGGAGTGGTAGCAAGGCCTCTGATTGGGAGGTTGTGAGGAGCATGGAACCACCTCTTAATTGCTGTTGTTCCCAGGTCTACCCTGACCCGGAGTGGTAGCAAGGCCTCTGATTGGGAGGTTGTGAGGAGCATGGAACCACCTCTTAATTGCTGTTGTTCCCAGGTCTACCCTGACCCGGAGTGGTAGCAAGGCCTCTGATTGGGAGGTTGTGAGGAGCATGGAACCACCTCTTAATTGCTGTTGTTCCCAGGTCTACCCTGACCCGGAGTGGTAGCAAGGCCTCTGATTGGGAGGTTGTGAGGAGCATGGAACCACCTCTTAATTGCTGTTGTTCCCAGGTCTACTCTGAGCTATGGGCAAATAGCTAACTCCCCTGACCCTGATCTTATATTTCCTCCCCGCTTATGAAAACTAAGAACGAACATTTGAAAGAAAGAATAAAATACGCGTACTTCTTTCAACGAAAAACAAATTATGCAAATAGGTAATTTTTTTATAGAAAATCGTTGAGAAAATCAGATTTGTTAATTTTTATCATCTATGAGATGGAGGTTGTAGTTAAACAGAAGAAAAGGTACCGGCACTCAATTGCCAAAAAAAAAAAAAAAAAAAATCAGCATATCATGATGTTAAAAGAACTCAAACTTAATAAAAGCAAAGTTTTATCATGAAAATGTTTATGCTATTATTAAGAGGAAAGATCAATTTTTGTTGTTATTATTATTATTTTTTTTAAATTTAAATCCTTTCTAACACTAAATTTTAATTAGAACTTCATTTTTTGTTTTCTGTCAGCAATTCATGCTATGTTTACGTAAGGAAAATGATTTTGGGACGAGTAAATTTTCCCTCGCTCTCGACCGCTGGCCGGGTGATTTCTTTTTCAAATCTCAAAGTACAACAAACAGAGAACTAATATGCCTGATACAATACCCTTGAGAATGGCTAAAGTATTGATCGAAAGCGCTCGGAACAATAAAAACTATAGACATTTTTTAAAGAAAAAAAATTAGAATGCTGGAAAAACTCAATAAAAGATTGATTAAATTATCCTTGTCAGCAGAATTCATTGAAATATGCTTAAAAAAGATTTCTGACCAAATACATATTAATTATAGTTTTGTACAATCAGTCAGTTAAGTGCCTTACGTATATAACATGCTTTAGGCGATCATGTCTCGAAACAGACATGACTGACTGGGCAGAAGATTATCCCATAGTAGGTTGCCATTACTTTATGCTGTAGACTGTTTGCCATCCAAGACTATAGAACCCAATCTGTACTATTATTTGACTCATAGCTAGAGGGGGAAGAGATGTATTATATTATTAAGTAGTAATTAGTGGGGGATCAGTTATATATTGTTATGAAGTAATAAACTGATCCCCCACTTTATGCCCAGTAGAAGCATTAATCATGTTTTCAACTATTATATTTAGTCAGTCAGTTAAGTGCAATACGTGATACACGCTTGGGCGATCATGTCTCGAAAGAGACATGACTGGGCAGAAAATTATGCCGCAGTAGGTTGCCATTACTTTCTGCGGTAGGATGGTTGCCAGCCAAGGCCATAGAACCCAATCTGTTCTATTATTTAACCAATAACTGGAGAAAACAGACGGATTAATACCTTTCCCATGGGTATTTGTGCGTTAGTAAATGCAAGGAATTCAACTGGAATTCGAACTTCCCGATTTGTCGTTCCGAGTCGATATCCACTGCACCGTAACGCACATCCTTTTGTACAATAAACGGTCTATAACTGAACTGAATTGCTACACATTAACAAGACATACATAAGATGATATTTCTGACTCAGCCTCTCTTGCTGAAGAAGGCCATATTTTGAAGATTTTGAAGCGTCATTCAAATATAAAGAGCTTTCTTTTTTTTTTCTTTTAAATACTCGATATTAATAGCTTTGTTTCTGTCTCCCGTTTCGCTCTCTTTCTGGCGACTGCTTTTTTCTCTCTTTTACTCTCCCCCCCTCTCCCTCTCTTTCTTTTTTTCTCCCCCTCATATTCTTTCTTTCTTGTACTTATCTTTTTGCCATTCTATCTCACTCACCTTCTTTTATTCTCTTTCTCTTCTCACACGTTTTCTTTCTTTTTATTTATTTGCCATTCTCTGTTTCGATTCTTTTTACTCCCTTCTTTTTCTCATTATTTTTTATTCTCTCTATATCTCTATTTCTTTTTCTTTTATTCTCTATTTTTCAGTTACTTACTCTCTCTCTCTCTCTCTCTCTCTCTCTCTCTCTCTCTCCCTTTCGATTGCGCTCTCCTTTTTTCTTTCAGTTACTGTTTCTACTTCACTTTCTTCTTCTATTACTCTTTATCTTTCTCTCGTTTACTCCTTCTCTCTTTCTCTCTCTTTCTATCTCTCTAGCTTTCTTTCTATCTCTTTCTATCTCTGTTGCCCTTTCTTTTACTCTATCGTTTTATTTTTCATTTAATATGTCTTTTTATCTATTATATTTTCCCTCCCTCCCTCCTCATATATATATATATATATATATATATATATATATATATATATATATCGGTCTCCATACTCTCTCTCTCTCTCTTTCTTTTACTCTCTCTCTCTCTCTCTCTCTCTCTCTCTCTCCTTTTTTCTCTCTTTTTCTGTTTTTCATTTTTTTTTCTTCTATATTAAAACTATTTCTTTTAACAAGAAAACGATATGCTTGAAAAAAAATCTGGGAAATAATTTTTTTCGAATTATCAAAGACAGTCACATGCCTATTAGACAAATAATTCTACTAGAAAAGGTTTGACCAACGAAAAAACGGATGGGTAAAAAGCAATTCAAAGAGTAATAATTTCAAGTTAACTATCATATTCCTCTCTGAAAGGGGCTCTGAAATAGGACGGTCTACACGCAAACCCAACCTCCGGTGAGGAGCGAAATTGGAGTACAAGGATTTTCTGAACCAAACATGGTTCAAATTAGCATTGTTCCTCTATGGAATTATGGTCGAAGAGTGAAAGTTGGGAGTAACACATTCGGGTGTGGGTGCGAGAATTGTTAATTCCTTCAAAAAAGACAGCAGCTAGTAAAAGAGTGTTTAGGACCACTGTTCAGTGAATAAATCATTCCCACATGTCACGTTACCCGAGAAACATTTTTTTTTATAATTCTGCTTGTCCCTACTCCTTAATTCTTTAGTTTGCACGTACGTACGTTACGCTGTTTCAGTATCTCATAAATAATAGACTTTTGTGTGTAAAAATAGAAAAGACACAATGGAGACACTACTTGGTTTCAGTAAGAATTATACTACATCATCTCAGTATTATAGACAAATTCAAAATTATGGTTAGAAATTTAATTTCTTTTGCATTAGCGGGTGGGCAAAAGATTAGTATTGAAAATTTTAGCGTATATTTTGGGGGCAAAAAAAACATTGTTTTTGAAATTTTTACAAACATCAAATAATAGTGATAATTTTAATCAAATTTTCAACTCCTATTCACAAATAAATTTAATTGTTGTTTTTTTTAGAAAATATTTTTGACATCTGTTAACCCCATTTATTTGATTTTCTAAAATTTCGACAAATTCAAATTCCAGCCTTTTCATATTTATATTAATTAAAGCAAAATTCTTCGGAGAATTTAAATCATTAGTTTCTTTTTGTCAGACAGAAATATCATTTACAAAAAGTTTATCGGGGATAAGGTGACAAAAATGTCAAACTGCAAAGGACCAGTTTCAGATAAAGTTTAGGGATAGTGGTTGAAAAGTATCAGTTGCTTGTATGTGAAGATAGCTGTTCAACTGTGTAGATAGTTATCAAATGACATTTTTATCTTAGGATGAAAGGTGTGGAAAAGGGTGTAATTATCGACCCATAACATGTTTACAATGCCTGTGGAAACTGTGTACTAGGGTTGTAGCAGAGGCGTTTTACACACCTCTGTGCCCACGAAAGCTGTTATCACCGGAACAGAAAGAGTGTATGAAAGGAAAGGATCATTTGTTGATTGATAAAATGATAATAAGAAACTTTAAGAGGATACTGACTGAAATGGATGTTGCTTTTATCAACTATTAGCAGTATAGCCCGGTGTTGCTCGAGTGTAATGAAAGCTTTAAAACTAATCCATGGTTCTGGAGGTCAGACTCAGCCTAAAGAATATTTGAAATGATAAAATAATTGCGACAATTTACCAATCGCACCTAGCATATATATATATATATATATATATATATATATATATATATATATATACACTAGCAGTATAGCCCGGCGTTGCTCGGGTGTAATGAAAGCTTTAAAACTAATCCATGGTCCTGGAGCTCAGACACTTTGAACGTTGGCACGAAAGACTAAAAAGCAATAGTTGTTCCAGTTAAAGCGAAAACCGTAGACTGAAAGAAAAATGAAGGGATGTAAGTCAAATTTTGATTTCCTGGTATCGATATCAAATAAGTGTTTTTTGGCGTAAACTGAATTTTGAAGGCTAAATAAGTCCTCTGAGTAAATGGTATCATGGCTGAGACTAAGAGCTATAATTATACCTACTTAGAGCCAAACCCGAAGCAAAAACTAAAATAAAAGGGCTGAAAAAATACAGACATACAGGCAGATAAAGACACACACACATGCATCTTGCCTTTTATATCTATATATATTATCGATTTTCTGCACTATTGTAAGAACTGCATCCTTGAAACTTCTGAATATCGTTTCTTATGTCTTTGCCTATGAGTGTATCAAATTTTATTAAAATCGGACCACTTCTTCTATAACCCGATTTTTTCGATTATCGATTTTCGATATTTATCGGGGGTACCTCGACACAAAACCTAGCTAAGAACACTCGCAGATGCTTATAGTACAACTGTGTAAATTTTCAAGAAAATTGGTTCAGCTTTTTCGGAGTCTACAGGTAACAGATACACACACACACACACACACACACACAGAGAGAGAGAGAGAGAGAGAGACACGGACACACAGACAAAGTTCCATTTATAAATAAGTTTAGATTTAGATTAGATGATGTCACTTACTCTTTGAAAATCAAAAGCATCTTAAGACCTGCATCCGGGCAATTGAAATATTAATCATCTTCTGTTTATGCATGATCTTACTTTTCCATGAATGAAAAGCAACTGGGTAGTTTTTGTTGATAATATCCGCCATAACTTATGGATAAAGCGCAACGCGTAATCTGTTCAATGAAACAACGTCAAAGGTTAATTAACACTCCCGAATCAAACACTCTACTGAATCGGATTTGATCGGTAATACTCGGAAAAATATGGCTGCCTTTTATAAACGTCGCACTGAATATTTTGAGCTTCCTGATTGGTTAAGCCTTCTATTGGTGAACTATAAAATGAGTTGGTCCACAATACACAGTATCAGCTGTCAACGCTCGGATCGTGTCAATAATACATCATGGCGCAGGTATTCTTGATTGGTACTGGTACAGAGCTGCAGAAAGAAAAAAAACAAGGAAAATTTGATTGATAAATGGTAAACAAAATACAAAAAGGGATATTAACAGGTTATATCACAAACAGACTGTTGGAGGAAAAGAGTTACACTACCGGCCATAATTATTAAGCCACCCAGTTTTTTTTTAAGAAATGATGTAATTCATGTTATTTTTAGTATTTATTGCCAAGTAGATAATTCTAAATGAAAATAGAATGGTTCTTTTGTTATTATTACTTTGCAAAATTTTACAATGCAAGGAAACAAAGATGAACTCGTCCGAATCACCCTAAATTTTCTCCATTCTTTCATTGATGAAACTGCAATATAGGTAATTATTAAATATTTATAAATTCATTTGATGCACATGTTATTGTACAATATTAACAAAAGAACCATTCTATTTTCATTTACAATTATTCACTCATTTAAGTGCCATACGTGATACACGCTTGGGTGATCATGTCTCTTTCGAAATATGACTGACTGGGCAGAAAGTTTTCCCGCAATAGGTTGCCATTACTTTCTGCGGTATACTAGTTCCCAGCCAAGGATATAAAAACAATCTGTCCTGTTATTTAACTCATAACTAAAAGGATGAAAGGGATTAATACCTTTCCCAAGGGTGTTTGCGCGTAAGTGAATGCAAGGAAATTAACTGGAATTCGAACTCGGCTCCGCGATTTCTTGCTCTGAGCAGATATCAATTGCACTACAACGCACATCCCTTTTCACTTGGCAATAAATACTAAAAAGTAGTATGAAATACATCGTTTTTTTTTAAACTAGGGTGGCCGAATAACTATGGCCGGTAGTTTATATTTCGTTAAAAATTGTGTGAGAGTGAAATAATTTCACCTCTTTTTTTTACAATGATTTATTATGTACAACGCCTGAGAGCCACTGGAGGCCGGCCATGTTTCGTCTGTGAGAACAGGATTATGGGGTGGAAAATAATTCGTCACCCACAAGGACGCGGAGAGACTTTTGGATAAGTAAAGACGACGGTTCAAGCCTCGAGGTGACAACAGCTTTTGTAAACGTATACAATAACGAGAGGAGTCAGGTACAGAGAACCGACCAGCATATTTAACGATGGATCGTATATACAAGACCCACTTGGTGTCTGTGTTAAGCTTAAGCCCTAAAAGAATCCCTCAAAGCAGAGCTTCCGCAGGGGAATATCCGTTCATCTCGATTGGTAAACGTTCTGGGTTCGATCAGCAATGACAGGGCGTCATTAGTTTGGTTTCGAGGTCTCTGGACAAGGAGGAACTAGTGAAAATTGGGGAAAATGGGCATGTTTTGAAAAGGGGTAAAAAGGAAGGAGATTCTAAAGGAAGAGCATAAGGCAGCGAAAGAATTGAAAGCATAGCTTGTACAGTTTGAAAACAAAAGATGGAAAGTAACATAGGATCGGTTGAAAAAGGGGTGTGTGTTGTGGTGCAATGGATATGAGCTCGAGTGAAAAATTAAAGAGTCGAGTTCGAATTCCATTTGAATTTATTGCATTCACTTACGCGCAAATACTTTGGGAACGGTATTAAACCATCACTTCTCCCTTCAGCTATGGCATCTATGGACTAAATAGCAGGACAGATTGTGTTCTGCAACTTTGGTTAGCAACCAGTCTACTGCAGAATGAAATGGCAACCTACTGCCTAGTCCAGTGGTTCCCAAACTTTTTTCTATCATTTCCCCCTACATCCAGTTCAACCATCCAGATTTCCCCCTTCATGTGTATGATAGAAAGAGCAGTTAAGACACAGTGAAACTATTTACTAATTTATTTTTCAAATATACAAATATACTGATAAACTTATAGTTACAGAGTAAAGTGGATAGAGAGCAGTTAGTAACAACTAAGCATATCTATAGAGAGCGGTTAGTAACAAATAAAAGGACTTTTGTTTGCTCTTCTACTTCAGAATTAAATTAGTGAGAAGGGTGGGGCTGCTTCTTGTGCACCAGTGTATCAATATCAGGGTTAGTTTTGGCAAGCGTGCAACGTATGAGATAGTTTTTATTTAGTATGTAGTGTAATTATTTCCCCCTGGTAGCTTCAAATATCCTCCCAAGGGGAAATTTCCCCCAGTTTGGGAATGGCTGGCCTAGTGAGTCATGAATCGAAAGAGACATGATCACCCAAGCGTGTATTACGAATGTCACTTACCTGATCGATTGGCTGACAAGGAAAGTGAAAGCACTCAAACAGTAACTCAAGATCAGGCTAGTCTCCACACAAACAAGACTCATGCCCACAAAGAACAAATGATTTCACTTTGCCGAATATGGGAGAAATTCGATGTGACTGTGTTATGTAGGAAGAAATGGTCGATACTGACACGTGTGGCTGAACACGGATCTCTAAGCAACAAACCTAGCCGTTGAATGAATTCAGAGATACTGCTTGTTCTGCAGGAATACATTTATTTTCTTTCCTCAAAAGACTACCGGTCCTGGGTATGACGGTAAACTGCATCCGGCAGCAAGGCCTCTGATTGGGAGGTTGTGATGAACATGGAGCCACCTCTTAATTGCTGTTGTTGTCAGGTCAACCCTGACCCGGAGTGGTAGCAATTGTTAGGGTCCCAGCTATGGGCAACTAGTTAAACCTCACCAAACTGGGGGTCAAAACACTATGAAAGTATAAAAATACACGTTTATAGAAATGCATACATAAAAATACTTTTATAGAAAAATATACTTTTTTGAAGGAAAATATTACCAACAATACATTTTTCAAGAAAAAATTATGACCATAACACATTTTTGATGGGAAAAAATTATTCTCAGCAGAACGTTTTTGAATACAAATCTAGAAGACATTTTCAGTTTTCTAAACTAAAAAAGAATAAAAATAAAAGATTTTCATTAAAATCTGACTAAATTAACCTTTTCACTATAACCGAACATTAAAAAAAAAACTTAAAACTCCACCTTGTTGGCATTAAATAACCCACAGAGGTGTTGATATACCGTTAAAAAAAAAAACTCAAACTCAAGCTCAAAAGACTACCGCATTAAATAATAACGCCTTTACGAAAGTTGAAAGTCGAAATGACTGAAACAACACACCTCAGTTAAGAGAAAATTCTCGTCTCAGTAAGAAATCTGCCAAGGCTGACAAAGTTAATTTTGCTGGTGCTCTTAGAAAGGACCTTTAATCTATGTTGGAATAAGGTAAGAAATGATACATCTTAATGCTTCCAAAACGAAGACACTCTCCATTAAACACCACAAAGAAACTTTCCCTGCTTTTTATCAGTATGAATGACACTAGTCTCCTGGAAAGCAACACATTAAGCCTCCTTGGCTTCACTCTCTCAACTGACCTCAAGTGGAACGACTTCATTGAATCAAAAGCTACATATACTTTTAAGAAGATCAGTCACTGTGTCGGGCCAGAAAGTTTTTTTGTCAGAATACATCTTGCACATTTATACGAGGATAATTCAATAAACAAGGTGAATTTTTCGGTATAAGGACTTCTACGAGGGTCATTCAATAAATAAGGTGAATTTTTCGGTATAAGGACTTCTACGAGGGTCATTCAATAAATAAGGTGAATTTTTCGGTATAAGGACTTCTACGAGGGTCATTCAATAAATAAGGTGAATTTTTCGGTATAAGGACTTCTACGAGGGTCATTCAATAAATAAGGTGAATTTTTCGGTATAAGGACTTCTACGAGGGTCATTCAATAAATAAGGTGAATTTTTCGGTATAAGGACTTCTACGAGGGTCATTCAATAAATAAGGTGAATTTTTCGGTATAAGGACTTCTACGAGGGTCATTCAATAAATAAGGTGAATTTTTCGGTATAAGGACTTCTACGAGGGTCATTCAATAAATAAGGTGAATTTTTCGGTATAAGGACTTCTACGAGGATCATTCAATAAATAAGGTGAATTTTTCGGTATAAGGACTTCTACGAGGGTCATTCAATAAATAAGGTGAATTTTTCGGTGTAAGGACTTTTACGAGGATCATTCAATAAATAAGGTGAATTTTTCGGTATAAGGACTTCTACGAGGGTCATTCAATAAATAAGGTGAATTTTTCGGTATAAGGACTTCTACGAGGATCATTCAATAAATAAGGTGAATTTTTCGGTATAAGGACTTTTACGAGGATCATTCAATAAATAAGGTGGATTTTTCGGTATAAGGACATCTACGAGGGTCATTCAATAAATAAGGTGAATGTTTCGGTATAAGGACATCTACGAGGGTCATTCAATAAATAAGGTGGATTTTTCGGTATAAGGACATCTACGAGGATCATTCAATAAATAAGGTGAATTTTTCGGTATAAGGACATCTACGAGGGTCATTCAATAAATAAGGTGAATGTTTCGGTATAAGGACATCTACGAGGGTCATTCAATAAATGAGGTGGATTTTTCGGTATAAGGACTTTTACGAGGATCATTCAATAAATAAGGTGGATTTTTCGGTATAAGGACATCTACGAGGGTCATTCAATAAATAAGGTGAATGTTTCGGTATAAGGACTTCTACGAGGGTCATTCAATAAATAAGGTGAATTTTTCGGTATAAGGACTTCTACGAGGGTCATTCAATAAATAAGGTGAATTTTTCGGTATAAGGACTTCTACGAGGATCATTCAATAAATAAGGTGAATTTTTCGGTATAAGGACTTTTACGAGGATCATTCAATAAATAAGGTGGATTTTTCGGTATAAGGACATCTACGAGGGTCATTCAATAAATAAGGTGAATGTTTCGGTATAAGGACATCTACGAGGGTCATTCAATAAATAAGGTGGATTTTTCGGTATAAGGACATCTACGAGGATCATTCAATAAATAAGGTGAATTTTTCGGTATAAGGACATCTACGAGGGTCATTCAATAAATAAGGTGAATGTTTCGGTATAAGGACTTTTACGAGGGTCATTCAATAAATGAGGTGGATTTTTCGGTATAAGGACTTTTACGAGGATCATTCAATAAATAAGGTGGATTTTTCGGTATAAGGACATCTACGAGGGTCATTCAATAAATAAGGTGAATGTTTCGGTATAAGGACATCTACGAGGGTCATTCAATAAATAAGGTGAATTTTTCGGTATAAGGACTTCTACGAGGATCATTCAATAAATAAGGTGAATTTTTCGGTATAAGGACTTCTACGAGGATCATTCAATAAATAAGGTGAATTTTTCGGTATAAGGACTTCTACGAGGGTCATTCAATAAATAAGGTGAATTTTTCGGTATAAGGACTTCTACGAGGATCATTCAATAAATAAGGTGAATTTTTCGGTATAAGGACTTTTACGAGGATCATTCAATAAATAAGGTGGATTTTTCGGTATAAGGACATCTACGAGGGTCATTCAATAAATAAGGTGAATGTTTCGGTATAAGGACATCTACGAGGATCATTCAATAAGTAAGGTGAATTTTTCACACAAAATCCACCTTATTTATTGAATGACC
>JBBBDQ010028966.1:0-164219 GCA_037127315.1 Ascarosepion bandense
TATATATATATATATAAATTCAGGTAAAGAGGACACAAGTTTTAATGATTTTGAGTTCTCTTGCATTTACTTTTTTATAAAACGAGCTCGATACAATAAATATTGTAGAACATAATATAATCATATAATTATGAAATCATATAATTATGTAAATCATTTTCACAACTAACATCTAACATTGCTTAATGACGAGATAGAAATCTCGAAACAGACATTTCAGTGTCGCAATGTATTTTAAATGCATAATTATATTTTTCAAACATACGCACCGTAATGGGGTGCTAGAGGGTGTCGTCAGTGATGTCATCGCGAGGATCACTAGGGGGTTTCGGGTCTTTCAACATCATACACCCCTCACCGACCCGACCAGAGATGATCAGTTTCTGGCCCACCCTCGATAAGCGCTTTCAGACACTGGAAAATTACGTTTAGGCCTGGTACGAAACCTTGCAAATGCTTGTGATTGGCGACAGTCAGAGCCAATTTCCATTTAGAGGCGAATATATATATATATATATATATATATATAAATTACTTCCTTAAATTCAAAAATTGTTAATCCCACCCCATTTTATTTTCCTGTGTATGAATGATTTTTTTAGGTCTTCTACCGATATAAAATCTTTTAACACATTTGAAGTTGAATAAATAAAATTTTCTTTTCGCTGTTGCTGAAGAAGCGAGGATTTTCTCGTAGAAATGGCTATTCAACGGATTTAAATATCGAAGTTTTTGTTCTATTTTTTATATTTGCCTCTGTAAATAGCATGTAATATTTGCATCGCGCCCTTCACCTTGATCAATTTTAATATTAATGAAATTAATATTAATTAGGATCGGGTTTGGGGGATTTACCTATCTGATCATCCTATTGGATTTAAAATGATATATATATATATATATATATATATATATATATATATATATATATATATATATAACTCATTGAAAATGCTTAAAGAAGTACCCAAAAGCTGTTGTAACAATAGACACTACGGATTAATTTTTACTTTTCTTCCCCACCCACCAAACGAAAAAATTATGAATACCAGAAAAAACTGAATAAAAAATTTAAAAATTATGACTTATCTGTCATATTCTACCAAACATGTTTGAAAAAATATTGCTGCCCATATATATATATATATATATATATATATATATATATATATATTCTTCATTTCTAAACGCTATATATATATTCGTGTGTGTCTGTGTATGTGTATGGAGGAGGAAGTATAGGGTAAGTACGTTTGCTTCATGACAACGTTGGAATTAATTAATTCCTTTTCTAATCTGAATCCATGATAGGCGATGCCAGATGGTTCTAATATTTGCCGGAGTCAAGGAAGCAGCTTATCTCCAGAAGTAGACCCTTCAGCTACCAACCAAGATCCTCCTGCCGGAAGAAACGACAAACAATCCAAAGAATATTACGTAGCATTTATTATTTGCCACCATTTTCCTCTTGCTTCATTTTTTCCATTTCATTCTTCTGTTTATTTTTCTTTTCTGTCTTTCTTTTCTTTGCTTCAGTCCGTTCGTTTTTCTTCTTCTTTTTCCTTTTCCTTCCTTCTTTTTTCTCTTTTTTTTTCTTTCCTTCCCTCTGTTTCTTTGTTTTCTTTCCTGTTCTTTTCATTCATTTCTTTCTTTCTACTTTCTTCTTTTTTCCTTGATTTTTTCCTTTTCTTTTCTTTTCTTCTTTTATTTTCTTTATTTCTTACTCTCTTTCTTCCATTCTTTTATTTCTTCTTCATTTCTTTCTTTTTCGTTATTCTTTTTATTTAACTTTCTTTTTTTTCTTTCTTTCTTTCTTCTGACTACTTTTTTTTTTACTTTTTTCTTTTTTCCTGTTTTCTTTTTCTTTCATTCTTTTTATTGTTCCATCTCTTTTTTCTTTGATTTCTTTTTACCTTCTTTTTTAACTTTCCTTTCTTTTTTCCTTCATTTTCCTCTGTTTCTTTCTTTCTTTCCCTTCCTGTTCTTTTCGTTCATTTCTTTTTTCTACTTTTTTCTCTTTCTTTCCTTCCTTGATTTTTTCTTTTTCCTTCCTTCTTTTCTTTTTTTTTCTTACTCTCTTTCTTCCATTATTTTACTTCTTCATTTCTGTCTTTTTCGCCATTCTTTTTATTTTTCTCCGACAGCTACAATCTCCAGGAGTTTAAATGTAAGGTCATTAGACACCTCCTATCACATTGAAATTGCATCTATTCTTTCAGACACTCTCACCATCTACCCAACCCTCATTCCCGGTATCCTTACCCGTCTGTCACCCTCCTTCTGACATTTCCTATATCTAACAATCCTTTCTCATCACTTCCCCCACCTATGTAACCCCCTGTGCAATAGTGGCAGTGGAATGCCTTGCTCGGGTGAAACGATTAAATAAAAAAAACTTTCTTTTCTTTCTTTTTTTCTTTCTTTCTTTCTTTCTTTCTTTCTTTCTTCTGGCTAGTTTTTACTTTTTTTTTCTGTTTTTCTGTTTTCCTTTTTTTCATTCTTTTTTTCTTGTTCTATCTCTTTTTTCTTTGATTTCTTTTTACTTTCTTTTTTACCTTTCTTTTTTTCCTTCCTTTTTTTCCTTCCTTTTTTTCCTTCCATTTTAACTTTCTTTTTTTACCTTCCTTTTTTCCTTCCATTTTCCTTCCTTTTTTCCTTCCTTTTTACCTTCCTTTTTCCTTTCTTTTTTCCTTCCTTTTTTACCTTCCTTTTTTACCATCCTTTTTTTCCTTCCTTTTTCCTTCCTTTTCCCTTCCTTTTTTACCTTCCTTTTTTCCTTCCTTTTTAACTTTCTTTTTTTACTTTCCTTTTTTCCTTCCTTTTTCCTTCCTTTTTTACCTTCCTTTTTTCCTTCCTTTTTTACCTTCCTTTTTTCCTTCCTTTTTCCTTCCTTTTCCCTTCCTTTTTTACCTTCCTTTTTTCCTTCCTTTTTAACTTTCTTTTTTACTTTCCTTTTTTTCCTTCCTTTTTCCTTCCTTTTTTACCTTCCTTTTTTCCTTCCTTTTTTACCTTCCTTTTTTCCTTCTTTTTTACTTTCTTTTTTCCTTCTTTTTTACCTTCCTTTTTTCCTTCCTTTTTTCTTTCCTTTTTCCTTCCTTTTTTACCTTCCTTTTTTCCTTCCTTTTTAACTTTCTTTTTTTACTTTCCTTTTTTTCCTTCCTTTTTCCTTCCTTTTTTACCTTCCTTTTTTCCTTCCTTTTTTACCTTCCTTTTTTCCTTCCTTTTTCCTTCCTTTTCCCTTCCTTTTTTTCCTTCCTTTTTACCTTCCTTTTTAACTTTCTTTTTTTACTTTCCTTTTTTACCTTCCTTTTTTCCTTCTTTTTTACTTTCTTTTTTCCTTCTTTTTTACCTTCCTTTTTTCCTTCCTTTTTTCTTTCCTTTTTCCTTCCTTTTTTACCTTCCTTTTTTCCTTCCATTTTTTACCTTCCTTTTTTCCTTCTTTATTGCCTTTCTTTTTTACCTTCCGTTTTTCCTTCCTTTTTTACCTTCCTTTTTTCCTTCCTTTTTTACCTTCCTTTTTTACCTTCCTTTTTTCCTTCCTTTTTTACCTTCCTTTTTTCCTTCTTTTTTACTTTCTTTTTTCCTTCTTTTTTACCTTCCTTTTTTCTTTCCTTTTTCCTTCCTTTTTTACCTTCCTTTTTTCCTTCCTTTTTTTACCTTCCTTTTTTCCTTCTTTATTGCCTTTCTTTTTTACCTTCCGTTTTTCCTTCCTTTTTTACCTTCCTTTTTTTCCTTCCTTTTTTACCTTCCTTTTTTACCTTCCTTTTTTCCTTCCTTTTTTACCTTCCTTTTTTCCTTCTTTTTTACTTTCTTTTTTCCTTCTTTTTTACCTTCCTTTTTTCCTTCCTTTTTTCTTTCCTTTTTCCTTCCTTTTTTACCTTCCTTTTTTTCCTTCCTTTTTTTACCTTCCTTTTTTCCTTCTTTATTGCCTTTCTTTTTTACCTTCCGTTTTTCCTTCCTTTTTTACCTTCCTTTTTTCCTTCCTTTTTTACCTTCCTTTTTTCTTTCCTTTCTTTCCTTCCTTTTTCTTTCCTTTTTTCCCTTCCTTTCCTCTGTTTCTTTCCTTTCCCGTTCTTTTTCATTCATTTCTTTCTTTCTACTTTCTTCTCCTTCTTTCCTTCCTTATTTTTTTCATTTTTTCTTTCCTTTCTTTATTACCTTACCCTTTCTTTCCCTTTTAAATTAACGCAACCAAACCTTGATTTCAGAAACAACAATGAGAAACAAGATGATACCGTTTGTCGGTCTGGATTGTAAATTTGACAAAATATCAGATTTCAGTCAAAAAGAAAACCTGACTTCTTAACCTCGAAGGGGCGTCAGCGGTAATGATAAGTAGCATTTGAACAACAAGAAAGAAAAAAGAATGAATATTGTGAGCTGAAGATGATATGAACCAAGCATGGATGTTATATGTTGGGTGGAAACACTTTGGACCAGGATCCGAGATTATTTCTTATAATGTACGAGTCGAGCAGAATCGCACTTCGGCCATTGCCAGCCTGTGGAAGTTGGCTGGCATCCGACTACCAGATTGAAAAATCTTTCCACCCAGATTAGACGCAGGTCATTCATAAACAAAACCTGCGGGTTGAGCCGACCAGCCTACTACCCTCACTGTGCACTCGAAAACGAGCCTAACAAATAGTTTCTACTGCTGTCCAAGATTTCTAACAAGTAAATATTAGTAAAGTGCAAAATGGCCAAATGGTAATAACTCAAGGTTCAAATTTCAGAACTTAAATTTTCGACAGGAGATCCAGTAGATATTTAATTGTAAGACTCATGACGGAAAGACCTACAAAATTAGCTTTTATCTGCCAATTATAAATCTTTCAGAAAGGTGGAGTGTTCTTGTATTCTCTCTCTCTTTAGGGTGTCCATAAAATTCGTGTGCACTTTAAAAAATGTATAACTTCATTTCCGACAGAAATAATTTGTAAAATGATTAGAAATAAGTAAATCTATATTTTTTAAGGTTTTAGTGAAATTTTGTTTAAGTTTCCAGATGTCCTCCATCATTAGCAATACAAAGGGTAATACGATTTTGCAGTTCACGGAAAACATTTGGCAACTGATTTGCAGTAATACCTGAAATCACATTAGTATCAATAGCTATACTTAAAACTAGGTACATTATACTTTATAACATTTTTTACCGATTATTTCTATCACAAATACAAATAAAGTTATTATTAAAAAAAAAAGCACACGATCTTTATTCTTTATGGACACCCTATATATATATATATATATAACTCAGATTACGTCGGTTCTCGATTATACGTCGTTTTATCAAAAAAATATATGGAAAAATAAAAATCAAGTTTAAGTCATTTTATTCGACTTTACGTCTGTCCGCCACAAATATTATGAAAGTCGTAATACGACTAGAAAAGCATTAAAAGCACATAAAATCATGTTACTATTCTGTTGATTCTGACGATCTACGTCTGCGATCTAAACAAACAAATAGAAAGTAAATATTAGCAAATCTAAACTTATTTTATAAATGAAACTTTGTGTATGTGTGTCTGTATGTGTCTGTGTGTGTGCGTTACCTGTAGACTCCGAAACGGATGAACCGATTTTCTTGAAAATTTACACAGCTGTACTATAAGCGTCTATGAGTGTTCTTAGCTAGGTTTTGTGTCGAGGTACCCCCGATAAATATTGAAAATTGATAATCGAAAAAATCGGGTTATAGAAGGAGTGGTCCGATTTTAATCAAATTTGATACACTCATAGACAAAGACATAAGAAACCATATTCAGAAGTTTCAAGGTTGCCATTCTTACAATAGTACAGAAAATCGATAGTATATATATATATATATATAAAGGGCAAGATGTTTGTGTGTGTCTGTTTATCTGTCTGTATGTCCTTTATACAAATCCACAATTTTTATCCGATTCTCACCAAACTTCAAAATTTGACTTACATCCATTCATTTTTCTTTCAGTCTACGGTTTCACTTTAACTGGAAACAACTATTGCTTTTTAGTCTTTCGTGCCAACGTCCAAAGAGTCTGAGCTCCAGAACCATGGATTAGTTTTAAAGCTTTCATTACACCCGAGCAACGCCTGGCTATACTGCTAGTATATATATATATATGTGTGTGTCTGTGTGTGTGTGTGATTGCTAAATTGTCGCAATTATTTTATTATTTCAAATATTCTTTAGGCTGAGTCTGAGCTCCAGGACCATGGATTAGTTTTAAAGCTTGCATTACACCCGAGCAACGCCAGGCTATACTGATAGTTGAACATAAATAACTTGAATAAAGGGGGGGTACAGTGAGGGTGTAACAAAAAGGTAAAGGATGTCGAATAAAAAGATAAGAGATGGACGGGAATCTAGGAAATAAAAGATGGTAATTGACTTTGCATTTAAACTTTTAGAGATTGTAGCTTTTGTTCATACTATGATGTATTTTAGCGATTTTCTGGACGTACTTATATAAATGTGTAAGATGCATTCTGATAAGAAAAACTCTCTGGTACGACACAGTAACCCAACCTTCTTAGCAATAAGCACAACTATAGATTCGATGTTGTCTTTCCACTTCAGGTTGGTAGAAAAAGTGAGGCCAAGGAGGCACAGTGTATGGCTCTCATGGAGCCTGGAATTAATCATGCTGATGGCTGGCAGGAATGTTTCTCTGCGATGGTTAAAGGAGACTAGTTTCGTTTTGGAGGCATATCATGTTCTTTGAAGAGGTGGGCGATCATGGCTTCTCACTAATGCAGATCATTTATCCCTTTACCAAACCTTCCAGTCCTGGTTTCTGACTTCCGTTCACACAAGTTTCGTCAACCTGTCTTATTTGCCTTCGATGTATGCAGTGACTAGAAATAGTCTCAGCCCTTCCTAATTCTGTATTCCAGACATTTTAGCAGTCTTTTTCTGGTTATGAGCATAAGGGTCCTTTTTTAGAGGTGGGGGATCACCACATGTACTGAGGCTGCAGTGGTGTTTCCTAGGCAAGATAGCCTGACGGATGACAACTCTGGTTTTGAATTCAGCCTTCCTTCTTCTAGACTAGTCGCCAACCAAGACTATAGAACCCAGCCTGGTCTGCTATTTTTTATCAAACTTCTTCATTGCTTACCTACTCTTTCCTTGGTATTCCCAGCATTGTTCTTTTGGATCCCATATTTCTCTTGCCTCAATTTTTTTTTATCTATGAGAAATAGATGTGCAGCTGGTGTAATGGATAGTGACTCGGAATTAGAAATCAGAGTGCCGAGTTCGAACTCCCGTCGTGTTCGTTTCATTCACTTACGCGCAGACAAACTTAGGAAAGGTATGCGTCCATTCCAACCCCAACAGTTATGGGTTAAACAGTATATTCTAAAAAATGTGGATGCAAAAAATGAAAATTATTCTTATAATTCTAAATATGTTCCAACATTAAATAAAACGCAAAGTGATTAGCAAAACGTAAAATAAACGCAAATCAATCAATCAAACATCTAAAAGTAAATTATTCAGTACTTACTATAATACACACAGAAATACATACCAAGAATTTAATGCCCAACACGAATGGGAAGCACCTCCATTCGACGCACTTAAAGCTCTCCAGTCATCGATACTAAGACCAGGATATTTACTCTTCTCCCCCACTTGAGAGAGATGTGACCCAAGGTCTTTTTTAACTTGGGGAACCTGAGCGCGTACGTCCAGGTCATGGTCAAAACCGGTCTAAACTGGTTATAAACTGGTCTTATTTTGGGCATTTTGGACCCCAGCCCGAAGGCCGGGGACCAGTTTCATTGGCGGTAGAGGGGTCTGTGTTTTATGCTTTTTGTTGAAAAATATAGATTTTTTTTTCGGCTTCACTCTTTGTTTTTCTTTCTATTGTAATTTATTTTCAATTACCTGGCGCACCTCCGCTAGCTTTTAAAAATGTGAAAAACCTCATAGAAATATGAGGTGTTCAGTGAAATAGTCTCGCATGTCTGTTTAAAAGACGTGAACGAACGTTGACAGCCGTTGTAATGATTTGATATAATTACCATCCAAATGCCGTTTGATAACATCCAGCCATTAGTTTTAAATATAATTGGGAAAAATTAAGTTTGAAACGATAACGTGTAGAAAAAATTGGTTTGTGTCGTGGTTGAAAGATAAGCTAATCACGTCGAGGATTTTCTAGCGAAGTTCTTTCAGCCAAACACATATTTCTGACAACAGTTTGAAGATCTGGAAAGCATTTCTTAACAAATTGTCTCCTCATTTTCCTCCGCAGATTATTCTAAAATGTTCTTTTAGGGCCTATAAATAAAACTTAATTGAAACATGACTGCTAACCCATACGTTTACTTTCAAGTTGTACACTTTAACGAGATAGAAAAAATAAGTGTGTTCATTTTGCAAGGGCATTGGCTATGAGTTAATTTCCCAGTTAATACAGAATAGTTTTCTAACAAGACAACTCACACCCAAAAACAGTTATAAGCTAAATATAATAGTATATATATATATATATATATATATATATATATATATATATATATATATAAACTTATTTATAAATGGAACTGTGTGTGTGTGTGTGTGTGTGTGTGTGTGTGTGTGTGTGTGTGTGTGTGTGTGTGTTACCTATAGACTCCAAAACCGATTTTCTTGAAAATGTACACAGTTGTACTATAAACATCTGCGAGTGTTCTTAGCTAGGTTTTGGGTCGAGATACCGCCAATAAATATCGATAATCGATAATCAAAAAAATCGGGTTATAGGAGTGATCCGATTTTAATCAAATATGATACACTCATAGACAAAGACATAAGAAACGATATTCGGAAGTTTCAAGCTTGCAGTTCTTACAATAGTGCAGAAAATCGATAATATATATATATATATATATATATATAAGGCAAGATGTTTGTGTGTGTGTGTGTCTGTTTATTTGTCTGTATGTCCTTTATACAAATCCACAATTTTTATCCGATTCTCACCAAACTTCACACAAATATTCTTTAGGCTGAGTCTGAGTTCCAGGACCATAGATTAGTTTTAACTTAGTTTAACTTCTTCTTCAGGTGATATGTTAAAATAAATGGTGAAAATGACTTATTTTGAAAATATAAGATGAATTCATGGTTATTTAGAAAATTAGGGAGTGGTAGTTGGAGAAAATGCTTTTGGTGTGTCAATATTTTATAAACCATTGTAATAACAAAATTACAATATCAAGCTCTACTCTGTATCGAGCACTCTTTATAAAAGTAAATGCTTGAACGGTAGATTTTAATCTAAGTGTTCTTCCACTTTCTTTTAATATAATTAAATTGGAGTAGATAGATCTATCTATCGCCCAGTTCACACTCCACCCACGTCTATTGAACAGGTTAAGAGGCTCATCCCTTGTTCCCTGTTTAGGATGTGGTTTCCGGCTTTATCTTTTCTAATCTTCTCACTTTGTTTTTTTTTTTTTCAATTGGAGTAGATAGATCTATCTATCGCCCGGTTCACACTCCACCCACGTCTATTGAACAGGTTAAGAGGCTCATCCCTTGTTCCCTGTTTAGGATGTGGTTTCCGGCTTTCTCTTTTCCAATCTTTTCACTATTACGTAGCCCCCTGCACATCAGTGGCGTTACCGCCTTGCTCGGGGTGATACGATTAAAAACATATATATATATATCGATCATACTTTACCCAAGGTTATTAACAGGTAAGATTGAAATTCGAAATCTGCTCACCGATTCCTCACTATCCATTACGTCACCGCTCATCCATTACGTCACCGCGTATATTATAGTAAATTGATAAAACTCAAATTATAATGTCTAAAAACAGCAAAACGTATTTAGCAGTTCTCTCTCAACCTAGCCAAAATGATGAGAGATGACAGATAAATTGGTTTCGCTGTCACTTCCGCATATAACAAACAAATTTACTTTTTAATTTCATCTTATTTTATTATTATAGGCCTTTTGCCCACGTCATATTTTTCTTCTTAGTTTTTTTATTTTTTGACAATATAGATAGTGAAAAACGTTAATGACAGCGTCAAGAGGTGAAAAACAAGTTTTAAGTAATCGTCAGAAATCTTCTTTTTTTTTCTGCCGGAAGCGAAATTCTATACGCATGCGTGCACTCCGTTCGAGACACGATAAAGTGCTACAAAGTGCCCACTGATATGTAAGCGAGATATAGTCCCCGACTCCTGTGTCAATTTTATAAAGAATATAAACGAAAACAGATTTTCCAAAGTTTTCAATTTCTTCTGGATATACATAATAAACTGAACCAGAAATGTGGAAAAACGGATAGCGTTCACAAGACTTCACAAATTAAAACTAAATGTAAATTCGGAAGCAAAAACATGGTTTTATTGTCAACTCAGTGGATGGCTTTCGGGGCAGTTCGACGTGATATAATCGTTAACCTTACGAGACCAATTACGACTAAAATGTGCGTCGTGGTGTAGTGAATATCGACTCGGAACGACAAATCGGGGTTCCGAGCTCGAATCCCAATTGAATTCTTTGCAATCACTTACGCACAAATACCCTTGGGAAAGGTATTAATCCGTCTCTTCCTTCCAGTTATGGGTTAAATAATTGAACAGATTGGGCTCTATAGCCTTGGCTGGCAACCAGTCTACAGCAGAAAGCAATGGCAACCTCCTGCGGAATAATCTTCTGCCCAGTCAGTCATGTCTCTTTGAAGACATGATCACCCAAAGCGTGTATCACGTATGACACTTAACTGAGTAGGGATGGTTGATTTTTTCCCCTTTTTAGAATATAAACTTTGCACTCAGTGCGAAAGCAGACGTTTGATGTACTATGTATTGAGATTAAAAATTAGATTAATAATTTTCATCAATTTTTAAGCTTTAAAGTTTATTGAATTTTAAAGATCGTCCGAAAAATGTTCATATATCCCTAATTTCGGCAGGTTTTTTCCTTACAAACTGAATTCAGAATTTTGCTATTTCGAGAATAAATTCAAATAATGTTTATATTTTTTTCTTAGATACATTGAATGGTAAAATATATTCAAACCAGAATTCTAATTACGAATCACTAAAAGTGAAATATGCAATCTTTTTACTGTATTCAATAAGTAAAAACGGTGTAAAAACTGTAAATAATTAGAAAATGTCTATGCATATGAATGTCATAAAATATCCTTTGTGCAGTAGAATTGGTAAAGACAATTCGTGTTGGCTTAAATGGAAGCCTTAATGAACTAATATTTATTTTTGTAAAAAGACAAAAAATGTGGCACAAGGCCAGAGAGGAGATGGGAGAAGAGTGGTCATTATCTGTCTTATCTTAAACTTAGCTAAACACAATTATTAAACTAAACAAACTATGAAATAATCCTTGCACCAAAATAATATTCTTACTTATAATTCATACTACAGCCACCATTATAACTCCACTAATCCCCATATGTACAATTGTCTGGAGTGGGCTAGAATAGAACATTTAAAAATGAAAGCCAAATGAATTTACAATATGCATAATACTATATATACTAGAAACTAAACAAAAGGGTGTTAGTAATACCAAATCCCAACAACTATTAATTATGGCAGAAATATTAGTTACCTGGGCAAAAATTAATGCTTGTCTTTGATGAATTAGAAACCAATCATTCAACCAACTACACACCAAAATGCACACTCATTCAGACACGACAAAAAATAGGGAATAACAAAAGAGGTGAGGGTAAATTGGGGGGGGGGGGCAAAATAAAAGCGGGCAATGAGTATAAATTTCCCCGTTAAGTTAACTTGACGTAAAAATAAAAAAATTAAAATTAAAAAACTACACTGTTTTAGACAAGGTTTAGGATGTGCGTCGTGGTGCAGTGGATATCGGCTCAGAACGAGAAATCGGGGAGCCGAGTTCGAGTTCCAGTTGAATTCTTCGCATTCACTGACGCGCAAATACCCTTGGGAAAAGTATTAATCCGTCTCTTCCCTCCATGGGTTAAATAACAGGACTGAGTGGGTTCTGTCGAAAACATGATTAAGGTGTCTACTGAGCATAGTGGGGGATCAGTTTTATATTGTTATGAAGTAATAAACTGATCCCTTACTACTTAATAATACAATACATCCCTCCCCCAGCCATGAGTCAAATAACAGGACAGATTGGGTTCTATAGCCTTGGCTGGCAACCAATCTACTGCAGAAAGCAATGGCAACCTACTGCGGGAAAATCTTCTGCCCAGTCAGTCATGTCTCTTTCGTATCACGTATCGCAATTAACTGACTGACTGAATATACTATATATAAAGTTCTGATGTTTAACCGGCATCAAAATGCCAGTCTAATTCAGCTCCTTTCGCTCGACAGATACACGCAAGATTCATCCACCTTTTGTCAAATTCTGAAGGAGGGATTCATTGCCTTTCCATCCTGATCTGGACTTTAGGCTGATGATCAGCTGGGTAGAGGTAAACTTCTCGTCTCCACAATATTCCTTTCGTCACGTCGTCCTTATTACGACACGCATAGCACCTATTAAGCACAAGAACACATAGTACTCAGCCTTAGTCAACGACATTACTAGATTACTATATATAGAACTGGTCTAAAAGTCATAGGCAGTCAGTTAAGTGCCATACATGATACACACTTGGGCGATCATGTCTCGAAAGAGATATGACTGACTGGGCAGAAGATTATCCCGCAGTAGGTTGCCATTGCTTTCTGCGGTAGACTGGTTGCCTACCAAGGCTATAGAACCCAATCTGTCCTGCTATTTGACTCATAGGTAAAGGGAAAAGAAATCTATTATATTATTATGTAGTAATTAGTGGGGGATCGGTTTCCTACTGTTATGAAGTAATAAACTGATCCCCGACTTTATGACCAATATAAGCCTTAATCATTATTCCAACTATTATATTCAGTCAGTCAGTTAAGTGCCACACGTGATACACGCTTTGGGCGATCATGTCTCGAAAGAGATATGACTGACTGGGCAGAAGATTATCCCTCAGTAGGTTGCCATTGCTTTCTGCGGTAGACTGGTTGCCGACCAAGGCTATAGAACCCAATCTGTCCTGTTATTTAACCCATAACTGGAAGGAAGAGACGGATTAATACCGTTTCCAAGGGTATTTGCGCGTAAGTGAATGCAAGGAATTTAGCTGGAATTCGAACTCGGCACCCCGATTTGTCCTTCCGAGTCGATATCCACTGCACCACAACGCACAACCAAGTAACTGGTCTAAAAGACAAAGAATTTTCCTCTCAGTATGCGAACCATGTCTTCAATAAACTTGCACAACAGCTTTGTAGTTAAGGAAGTGCGTGACCCAGGGTCTCCACCGACTCACCACTGTAGGCACAACAGAGAGAGATGCCTCATCGTTACTAAGGCATTTCAACCAATATGCCGTGGCTATATACACGAGGTCGGGTCTTGTCTAATTACCCCAGACCAGGCTATGTCTAAAGATAGACCCCAACAAAGTCAGTGTTTGGTGCGCTCTGAATACAAGCAGAGTTCTCCTGAATATATTTACTTAGGACAAATCCATTAACGGGAAAGGTCATAATTCATAAAAATAAAAATAGATAAACGTATAATACTACTGGACACATTATAGGACAAAATGTTTAAAATTGGTATTGTTTATTGAAAACTTCTGCACTGTAAAACATATCTCATTATAATATGGTTAAACTGTTCAGTATATTTTCCCTTTGAATCAAGTGAACGTATTATTTGATGGCACACTCATTTAGCTATAATGTGTTTGTGTCATGTACCCTGTTCATATGCAATTTGTAAAGCTTCAATAAATTATGCCTATTATAAGGCTGTGCTGTAAGTCTGTCATTGATCACTAGAATGAAACTGCAACGCTACGATTTTGAACCTGAACATAATCTTTAAACTCAAAAGATGGTAACGATTTGGAAAATATTATCTATCTAAACTTATTTATAAATGGCACTTTGTGTGTGTGTGTGTGTGTGTGTGTGTGTGTGTGTGTGTGTGTGTGTGTGTGTGTGTGTCCGTTACCTATAGACTCCGAAACGGCTGAACCAATTTTCTTGAAAATTTACACAGTTGTACTATAAGCGTCTGCGAGTGTTCTTAGCTAGGTTTTGTGTCGAGGTACTCCCGATAAATATCGAAAATCGATAATCGTAAAAATCGGGTTATAGAAGGACTGGTCCGATTTTAATCAAATTTAATACACTCATAGACAAAGACATAAGAAACGATATTCAGAAGTTTCAAGGTTGCAGTTCTTACAATAGTGCAGAAAATCGATAATATATATATGTATATAAGGCAAGATGTTTGTGTGTGTCTGTTTATCTGTCTGTATGTCCTTTATACAAATCCACAATTTTTATCCGATTCTCACCAAACTTCACACAAATATTCTTTAGGCTGAGTCTGAGCTCCAGGACCATGGATTAGTTTTAAAGCTTTCATTACACCCGAGCAACGCCGGTCTATGCTGCTAGTTTTGTATAATTATTTATCATGTAAAATTCCAACCTTCAAATTGAATGCACTACGGCGGTTTTAAAATCAACCCGCCCTGCTAAATAGTGAGTTTGTTCATCGCTGGATGGCGCATATTTCGTCTTTGGGTCTCATTTAAAGTACGCTTAGAAAAACACCTTTGGAGAGCCTGGCTTTTCATGAAGCTCAGTATGATACAAAGCTACAAGTCACTTAGCGAAGATCCTAGACAATCAATCATATCGTCTAAAGTTGACGTTTCTTAATTTAGACGACGAGATGAGAGCGAAATACTTACATTAAGTTTTCTCTGACACACAACGACCTGTGGTCTCCTTATGACCTTAACGGTCACCAACCAAAATAATAACCATTTTCGACGTAGCTTAACTTTAAGGACGAGATGAAAGCAAATTTTTATTATGTTTAATTCATTTTTAAGCCATTTTTTTTAAAGAAAAGTAACACATGGAGGGCTTGGAGAATCTGATACTCACAGGGCAGATAGAGGGAAAAGAGAGACAGGGGAAAGCAACGGATAACATATTTGAAGGAAGGTGGATGACGGAACGAGGATTGCATGGTGTAGCAGGAGAAGGCGTGCTCAGAGCCACCAGAGATAGGAAAACGTGGAAAGCCATGATCGCCTACGTCCTGAAAGGACAGGGCAAATAGAAGAACACATGAATGTCATCTCTTTTCATCTTTAAATGTTCTTTTTCGGTCACACATCTACGTACTGCTCACGTTCGACGTTGCTTAACTTCAGTGAGTAAATTAGAGCAAAATATTTGAACTAAGAGGCAAATTAATCCCGAAAAGAGTAAAGTGCCTAGGTTAAGTCTACAATCTCCGATAAAACAGATGTAGTGTGCTGGGATGCTGATAGGGTCTCGAGATAAAAAGGCTGCTTGGTCTTCAAGAAACACCGGCCAGGTGTGATGATCGTTTAAGCGCAGCTTAGATGTGGCACTAGACCGAAAATATGGAGCACCCAGTGAGGATCGAACTCACTACTCAGTTGTTATGATTCTAGCGAATTAAACTTGCTAATCACTAAACCTCTTCAAGGTACCCAAACACCAGACAGTTGTGACCTGCTACCAGTTTGAGTTTTGTTTAACAGCATATCAACACCTCTGTGGGTTAATGCCAAAAAGGTGGGGTTTTAAGGTATTTTTTTAAAATGTTCGGTTATAGTGAGAAGGTTGATTTAGTCAGATTTTAATTAAATTTTTTGGTTTATTTTTTTATTTTAGAAAACTGAAAATGTCTTCTAGTTTTGTATTCAAAAATGTTTTGCTGAGAATAATATTTTCCATCAAAAATGTTTTATGGTAATAATTTTTCTTCAAAAGTGTATATTTTTCTATAAAAATCTATTTTTATGTATATATTTCTATAAAAGTGTATTTTTATACTTTCATGGTGTTTTGACCCCCGTTTGAAGGTTAACAATATGCGCATAGCCGGGACCTGGGAACAACAGAAATTAAGAGGTGATTCCATGCTCCTCACAACCTCCCAATCAGAGGCCTTGCTGCCGGATGAAGTCTACCGTCATGCCCAGGACCCCCTGGTACCAGCATGTGGGATAAAGATTCTGGTGATAAAGAAAGAGTTAGAATCATGTGTGTGTGTGTGTGTGTGTGTGTGTGTGTGTGTGTGTGTGTGTGTGTGTGCGAAAAATACTTTTACAAAGATTTAGGGTGGGTTCCTCACACCAAAACAAAGACAAAAGTTCATATAAACGTATGTCCGTAAATCCTTCGTTTTTGAGTTATAAAGTATAAAGAAAGATTACGGTAAATAGCGTTTTGTTGCCGTGTAGACTATCTTGCATTTGTCAGTTGTGTACATTTGTAACTAGTCTGTCTTCAACCTTTAACGCGTCTAGTAGTGAGTTAACTAAGTGTTCCGTTTAATAATGACACGATATTCATACTGTAAGCAGGTAGATATGATTTTTACATACGACCGCGTGAATGGTAATGGACGGGAGGCTGCGAGGCTGTATTAGAGTGCCAGACCGAAGGGCAGTCGAGTCATCCAACCTTTGCTGCTGCTTATCGTCGCGTTGCTGAGACAGGATCCATGGCACCACAAGTTATCGTAATAAGTATCTTTGGATTATATCTTGAATTGTACTTATATATATATATATATATACAGAGAGAGAGAGACGGGGGGGAGAGAGAGGGGGAATAAAAAAAACTTTTATAAACTTTAGAAAGAGGTTTCTCACACGAAAACAAGAACAAAAGTCCATATAAGCATAAGTCCGCAAATTTTTTTGTTATTAAGTTTAAAGTTTAGTGTAGACGCTGTTAAATGTACAATTCAAGATACAACCCAAAAATACTTATTATATATATATTGAGTGTATCAAAGATACTTTTACAAACTATAGGGCGAGTTCCTCACATCGAAAGAAGTATAAAAGTTCACATAAACAAATGTCGGCAATCCTCCGTTTTTGAGTAGTTAAGTTTAAAGTTTATGTTAGACGCTGTTAAATGCACAATCCAAGATAAAATCTAAAATACTTTTAAAAACTTTGGTGGTGGGTTCTTCAAACCAAGACAAGGTAAAATCTTCATATAAACATTTGCTAAAAGCCCATCGTTATACCTCAACACAGCAACTCATATCAATGACATATGTTTTTTTCGTTTTGTAGTTATTAAGGTTAAAGAAAGATAACGGCGTTTTGTGACCATGCCGACTAGCTTACATTTGTCAGTCGTGTACATTTATAGCTAGTCTGTCTTCAAACTTTAACCTGTGTGGTAGTGAGTTAACTGAGAAGTGTTCCTTTTAACAAAGGCAGGATATGTATATCGTGAGCAGGTAGATATGATTTTTGCATACGGACGTGCGAATGGTAATGGATGTGAGGCTACACGGCTGTATCAGATTGCGTTTGCAGACCAAAGGTAGCCGAGTCATCCAAACATTTCTACTGTTTATTTTTGAAACAGGATCCGTGACATTACAATGTATTGACCGAAGAAGATTTACAAATTTACACAACCAACATTTGAGAGCAGATCGGAATCCCTATAGTACAACAGGCTAAACACCAACAGCAGTTTACTATTAATATGTCGGGCTGGAATTGTCAGTGACTGTCTGGTAAGTTCATATAATCTTTCACTAAATCTTACAGGAGCTGTTTACCAACAATTTTTTTTTGAACAAATTTACAGGCCTGCTAGAGGATGTATCCCTGATAATACGAAGATGCATGATCGGGCTGCAGCACATTTTAATCACATTGTTCGCGATGCACTGGCTGACATTTACCATAAAAGATAGATAGGAAGGGGAAGACCGGTTCCATGGCTTGCACGTTCCCCCGACATCAGTCCTTTGTTTTTATTTATTTTTTTTTTTTTATCAGTGGGGCCTCCTAAAACAATCGGTTTTTACAGAAGACATTAATAATGCAAAGGTGCTTATCAAAGTGTCACGATGGGGGCCGGCGAAATCATTCGACACCGTGTGTGAGTAATTGAGAGGGTCCGCCAGTCAATGATTCGATGGGTGTATGCCTGTGTAGAAGTAAGCGAAGGACATTTGAACATTTGTTATGAGTTGCTTCGTAGACGTACAACGATGCCATTTTAGAAATATGTTCATATGGACATTTTACCGTGTTTTGCTATCAGGAACACCGCCCTGAAGGAGAAGGAAGAATCCTGAAGATGATCCAAAGTCTGGATGTCTTGTAACTGCCACCCCTGAGGGAAATATTGATCGGGTTCAGGACATAGTGATGGTTAACGGGCGATTGACTATAAATCTATTTGATTTGAAATGCTATTAGCATATCCTGTGAGAAATTTGAGAACATTCTGTACAATGAACTTGGCAAGACGAAGGTTTCTACTCGGTGGGTACCATGCCTTCTGGCACCCGGTTCCATGATGGAAAAATCTGACATTGTTTGAGGTAGATCCAGCTTGTTTTCTTGAACGTTTTCCTCTACAAGGATAAATGTTGGGTTCATTACTTTGAGCTAGAGACAATCCATGCAGTGGAAACTCCTCTTCTCACCTCTTCTAAATAAGACCATGTTCGCAGGGAAGATGGTAACCTCATTTACTTATTTCTTTTTTTATTTAATTTTGTTTTTCGGCGGGGGAACCAAACGACATTGTGTTTATTGACTATCATCAAAGGGGCCACACCATCAATGGAGAGTGCTGTCCCAATTTGCTGAGGCAGTTACGAATATCTGTCAAAACCAAATGCCTAAGAAAACTGACGAAAAGGATCTTTTTTTCATCAGGGCAATGTTCCAGCACACAACTCTTTGGTTTCAATGACTGCGCGCGACTGTGGATTTTAACTAGTTGATCACCCACCATATTCTCTTGATTTGGCCCTATTTGAGTATCACTCGTTCCAAACGTGAAAAAAATATTGACTGGGAGCCAGTATCACAGTGATGATGATTTCATATCTGTAAGCTTTAAACGTTTCTTATTTTCATTTCACCCCGAGTCAGACGATAAAAGCCATTACGATGCAAGGGGTTTCTGTGAATGAAACTAACAAAGAGGACAATAACAGAACAGATATTAAGGAGAGAGAAGATAATGATTGACATTGGATTTACATTTAAAAACTTGAAGCAGCTGAAATGTGGTTTTACAGAAGGATGCTGCGGATATCATGGAAACGAAAAGGAAATTAATATTGTGCATCAGGGAGAGACAACTGAAGTTCCTGGGACATGGAATGAGGAATGAGGGCTTGGTGAACCTGATACTAACAGGTCTGATAGAGGGAAGAAGAGACAGGGAAAGCAGCGGATAACATAACTGAAGGGCTTCAGCAGGTGGATGACAGAACGGGAGTTGCGAATTGTTATAAGAGAAAGCGCGCAAAGAACCACCATGGATAGAGAGACGTGGAAGCCCATGATCGCCTACGTCCTGAAAGAATAAGGCACATAGAAGAAGAAGAAGAAGAAGAAGAAGAAGAAGAAGAAGAAGAAGAAGAAGAAGAAGATGACAGGGAAGCAGGTTGCAAGAAGAGAGTTCACAAGCAATAAATATGGGAGAAGAAACTATTAGCATAGAACCTACGGTTAAAACTAGCAACTTCAACAGTGAAATTATAAAAGCCAGTTGTCAATCTGTGCTTAACTTCGTAAAATCGAAATGCTAAAGGGGAAAGATCATCAGAGCAATTATCTTGAAAATATTTTTGGACAACGCATAAGGAAGCTACTTTATGGTGGTGGGAAAGTGAGTGAAACCGAGATCCGAGTTAGGGACCGATAACATTGCAACCTCTTCTTTGTATTTTATCAAAAATCCTTAGAAGAACCAGGCAGCGATATTCAATGCATAGACCAAGGGTAGGCAACCTACGGCCCGTGGGCCGGATCCGGCCCGCGAAGACATTTTGACCGGCCCACGAGCCTGATTACCAATGACTCTATTTTTAACATGAGAGACGAGGCTTTCGAATTCAACAAAAGGCCTGCTGTTATCTTCCTCTGATCCACCCAACCGAATCTGAAAACTGTTACTGCAAAAAACACGATCAAAACCCAATGACCTCCATTTCTGCGTAAAAAATGAAAAAATAAACATTAAAAAAAAAAACTGAGTGCCGATTTGACCGACCGACCGGTGACAGACATTAGGCGGGGACACCTTCAAAGGGACAATATTGTCTCAGTCGGCTTTCTATTTCATTCCTCCAACAGCAACCTCTCCATTGCTTACCCCTACCACCTACCCTATATAAGTTGCTGGAATCTTTCAATGGGCCATGTTCTTATCGTATCATACGTAAGTGTATATGTTTGCAACTATTTGTACTCATATGTGTGTGTATATGTGTTTCGTTTTTGTTTGATGTATGGGTATATGTGTTTTGTTTTTGTTTGATGTATGGGTATATGTGTTCCGTTTTTGTTTGATGTATGGGTATATGTGTTTCGTTTTTGTTTGATGTATGGGTATATGTGTTTCGTTTTTGTTTGATGTATGGGTATATGTGTTTCGTTTTTGTTTGATGTATGGGTATATGTGTTTCGTTTTTGTTTGATGTATGGGTATATGTGTCTCGTTTTTGTTTGATGCATGTATGTGGTTCGTTTGTGGTACAATTTTCAATAACAGTTTCAAACCTACACGTCATAATTTCATCCATTTCACTTCGGTTGAATTTTTTCACTTTGAAGTATTTTGACGTTCCTTGAGGAAAAGTAATTTTTGTTAGGTGTTTTTTAATTTTAGATTTTCTTTTGTTGTTCTGATTTCTCAATGTTTATTTTCATTATGGTTTTAAATATTTAGGTTGACACGGGTCTGCATTCGTAATTTTCCTTAATTTTTTATTAATGGCTTTCGTCCGGCCCACGACCCGTCATTATAACACGATCCGGCCCGCGGGATCGAATAAGTTGCCGACCCCTGGCATAGACAAATGGTATTTTATAAATGTGCGAGATAGATTCTATCGTGAACAATTGTCCATCACGACATAGTGAATCCACTTCCATGGCAGCTCACCTCGCAGTTGGTTCAATATAATCGTTCCACTTCATTTCAGTAAAAAGCGCAGGGAGGTTAGCATCAACCATTCTGATAGATGGCAAGATTCATAGAGAGCAGCTTGTTTCTGGAGACGCTAAAATTAACATTTCTCGTCGCAGATGTTATAAAGAGAACCTAAATTTTTAAAAAATACACATACATATTAAATCGTAAATTATTTACTGGCAAAGCTTATAAAGCAGGTAAATATTTAACTTCTATCAATATTATAAACAAAACCTGAAAAATAGGAGACAAATGATTCAACTCTTCAAACTTGTTAGCTATAACATTGTTAGTTTGAAAGTATCTAATTCTGAGTCCTGGAAAATAAGAATATCATAGTATTTGCTACTAGAATGCTCCGGCACTGGACTTACCTACATTTTAGTCAAATCATGGCAAACACTGAAAAAAAGGTTGCATGATATGTTGTTCGAAGATATTTTTCTAACTTAATAACCTTTCTTCGCCTCACTCCCCTCGCGTCAATTGCTAATGAAAGTCTCGTTCGTAACAGGAAGAGACGATATGTTCATGCGGCGAAGACGAACCTAACAGACACCATTCCCCATCGCCTGTCTCTACTTTCGCCATTTGTTTTGGGTTCGAGGTGCAAAAACTGGCTGATGTAAAGTTAAAAGCTTAAAATAAACAATCTTGCTTAAAATGTTGGGAAACTGGGTTTGAGTAAGTGATGAATTAGTAAACAATGATGTTATTTTTTCGAAAGAAAAATGAAAGAAAAGACAAAGGCAACTGGTACCAGTGAAAAATATAGAATGATAAAGAGAAAGAAAGAGAAGAGAAAGAAAGAAAAAGAAAGAAAGAAAAGAACTATCAACTAAAAATATAAAATGAGGAAAAGAAAGAAACAAAAAAAGAAAGAAAGAAAGAAAGAAAGAAAACTGCTATCAGTAAAAATTAAAAAATGTCGACTGATGGAAAAAAATGAAAAAAAAAAGAAAAAAGAAAAAAAGAAAGAAATAGAACGAAAGAAAAAAGAAAGAAAAAGAAAGAAACCCATTATCAGTTAAAATATAGAATGAGGAAAAAAGAAAGCTGCTATCAGTTAAAGTAAAGAAAAAAAAAGAAAAAGAAAGAAAGAAAGAAAACTGCTATTAGTAAAATAGCGAACAAGGAAAAGAAAGAAAGAAAGAAAGAAAGAACAGTAGAAAGAAAAAGAAAGAAAGCTAATATCAGTTAAAAAATATAGAATGAGGAAAAAAAGAATCACAACTGTTATCAGTTAAAAGAAAGAAAGAATGAATGAAAGAAAACTGCAATCAGTTAAAAATATCGAATGAGGAAAAGAAAGAAAGAAAAAGAAAGAAAATTGCTATCAGTTAAAAATATACAATGAGGAAAAGAAAGAAAGAATGAAAACTGTTTTCTGATAAAAATATAACATAAGGAAGAAAGAAAGAAAGAAAGAAAGAAAAGAAAAGAAAAGAAAAAGAAAAGAAAGAAAGCTGCTATCAGTTAAAAAATATAGAATGAGGAAAAGACAATGAATGAAAACTGCTATCAATTAAAATAAAGAAAGAAAGATTTTTTAAAAAGTATAAGTAATCAAGAAATAAATAAACTTTAAAGAAGCAAAAACTGTGGGGTTTTGTTACTCTCGTACGATATGACTTGTTAATTTCCTGTCAGGGCGAAACAAGAACCCTGACGATGTTTTCATTTCACAGGAGCGTCCCTTCAGACAAGATTCGCGCTTCTAATTTACACTCTTTTTTCTCTCTTTCATTTTCCTTCCATACTTTTTTGTCTTTATCTATTTTATTTTCTCTTCCATTTTTAATCCTATCTTTGAGGCACTCGGCCAACTTTTCGGTGTCCTTTTTTCAATACATTTCCTCCATTTGTTGCCTCCTTTTCCAGTTTTTAAAACACAAGTTTTACTGCTACCATCAATACCAGTAACATACAGTCTCTTCGACACTTCATTTTTAATTCTTCTTTCTTTCTTTCTTTCTTTCTTTCTTTCTTTTTTTCTTTCTGTCTTTCTGTCTGTCCTTGCTTTGTTTTTCTTCGTATTCTTTCTCTCTTTCTTCATGTTTTTTCTTTCATTCTTATTTTCTTGTTTGCTTCTTTCTTTCCCGCTTTCTTTTTTCGTGTTCTTTCTGTCTTTCTTTCTTTATTCGTGTTTTTCTTTCTTTCTTTTTAATGATTCACATTTTTTTTTGTTTCTTTCCTTCTTCATGTCTTTGCTTGCTTTCTTGTGTTCTTTTTCTTTCTTTTGTTATTCTTTCTTTCTTTTTTTCTGTTCTTTCCTTATATTCTTTTTTCTTTCTTCCATTATGTTACTTCTTTCTCCCGTTCTTTCTTTCTTTATTTCTTTCTTTCTTTCTTTATTTCTTTTTCTTCCTTCCCTCGTGTTTTTTTTTTTGGGTGGGGGGAGGGTTACTGTTTTTATTTTCGTGATTTTTTGACAGTTACTTTCGAAAAAAATGTTTTATTTTTATTTTTTCCTTTTTCTTTATTGCCTCAGAATTTTCGCTTTATTTCATTTGTATTTCTTTTCTTCTCTTCTTCTATATTCCCTCTTCATTTTTTATCTTTGTTTATTCTTTCTTTCTTTCTTTCTCTTTTGATCCATCTACTTTCTCGCTTAAACATTATGTGCTTGTTACGTTTTGATTCTCTTTTTCTTCCAGTTTTACCCTTCTTTCTTTCTTTCTTTATTTCTTTATTTCTTTCTTTCTTTCTTTCTTTCTTGCTCGCGTGCTTCTTTATTGCTTTGTACATTCCTTTCTCCTCTTCATCTGTTTTCCCTTTTTTTTTTTTTTTTTCCTTTCTGTCTTTATTTTGGCCGGGGGAATGTGCGTTGTAGTGCAGTGGATATCGGCTCTGAACGAGAAATCGGAGAGCTGAGTTCGAATTCCAGCTGAAATCCTTGCATTTACTTATGCGCAAATAACCTTGGGAAAGGTATTAATCCGTCTCTTCCTTCCAGTTACGGGTTAAATAACATGACAGATTGGGTTCTATAGTCTTGGCTGGCAACCAGTCTACCGCAGAAAGCAATGGCAACCTACTGCGGGATAATCTTCTGCCCAGTCAGTCATGTCTCTTTCGAGACATGATCTCCCAAGCGTGTATCACGTATGGCACTTAACTGACTGACTGACCCTCTTTCTTCTTATAACTATTTCCCCTCTCTTCTTATATTTTTCTCTCCTTTTCGCTGTTTTTCTTTCTTTCTTTTTTTCTTTCTCTCTTTAAACTTTTTTTTCTTTTTTTATCTTTAATTATTTCTATATTTTCTAGTCTTCCTTTGTTTTTCTCTGTTCCTGATCCTTTTTTTGACTGTCATTCTTTCTACTTGCCTTTTTCTTTTCTTTCGTTCCTTCAATATTTCCTTCATTTAATTGCCAACTTCTTCTTTTTCTTTTTCTTTTTTTTCTTTCTTAATTCATCCGAACAGTCATTCCTTTTTCTTGATTTCCTTTATTTCTTCTATAGTCCGTTAAGTGCCATACGTGAAACAGGCTTTGGGCGATCATGTCTCTTTCGAGACATGACTGACTGCTCAGAAGATTAGTGGCCATTACTCAGTTGGTCTTTTCTGTTTACAATGGACACATGAGCCTTTAAAGTAACTTCCATTATTTTTTAAAATTTTTTAATCCCTTCTAACATTTTCGAAATTTTGTCAGAAAGTTTTGTTTTGATTTGAGTTAGCGGCTAAAGAAATATTACGACTGTTTTACAATGGAAACGTAATGATTGCATCACCCACTTTTTTTTCGGTGACAAACATATTAATTTGGAGATTTTCGCAAAAATCAAATAATTTCCGGATTTAAATGAAACTATCAGTACTCATTCACAAATGAATGAAATTATTTTTCAAATTATTATTTTTCATAAATCTTGATAAAATGTATTTTACCTCTGTTACCCACCTCCACGTAAATCCATGAAATTCTTAATAAATTTTATATTGATGGTTAACTCTGAAGAAAAAAAAACTGAAGGCTTTATTCTTGCAGCACAAGACCAAAGTCTTTTCACGAGAAACTTTCAGGCAAATATTATGCATAATAATATGGATCCAAAATGCAGGTTTTGTGAGAAACACCAAGAAACAATAGACCACCTAATCTCAGGCTGTTCTGTGCTTGCCCCAAATGAATATAAAAATCGCCACGATAGAGTTGGGCAATATTTACATTGGGCAATATGCAAACATTATGGAAAAGCTGTAGGCAAACACTGGTATGAACATCACCCAGCACCGGTTACAGAAATAGAAGATGTAACCATTCTATGGGATTACACCATCTACACAGACAGAAAAATTGAAGCAAACAGGCCAGACATTATTGTTAAAAACCAGAAGGAGAAAACTTGTCTATTAATTGATATGGCTTGTCCAGCGGATTGTAACATAGCAATCAAGGAATTTGAAAAACTGTCAAAATATAAAGACCTGGAAATTGAAATAGAAAAAATGTGGAAATTGAAAACAAGAGTTGTGCCAGTGATAGTAGGTGCACTTGGAATGATAAAAAATGGAACAAAACAACACATTGAAAGAATCCCTGGAAACCCCAGCTTAAGAGACATACAAAAAATTGTCTTATTAAGTACAGCCCACACACTAAAGAAAACTTTATCTATGCAATGCTGGAGATGATAGATGATAGGGAACAAAACAACACATTGAAAGAATCCCTGGAAACCCCAGCTTAAGAGACATACAAAAAATTGTCTTATTAAGTACAGCCCACACACTAAGGAAAACTTTATCTATGCAATGCTGGAGATGATAGGGAAGATAGAAAAACATGAAATGGAGCCATAACAACACGCCACTACCTGCCTTAGGTCTCCCCGCAGACTTGGTTGGTAGTGAGACCAAAGCAGAAATCGAAATATGATGAAAAATGACATAATAATAATAATAATAATAATAATAATAATAATAATAATAATAATAATAATAATCTGCCATAGGAACAAACACCTACACAAAGAATGAATCTTCAGGTCCCCACAACCAGGATAATCCTAATGAGGGCCCTGTAAATTCTCCAGCTAGATCTATAACCGTATATTTCAAGAAAGAAAAAATAAAATGGTTTCGTAAAGAGTACAAAGTCGTTATGACTGCATTTCATGAAGCGTTACTCAAATCTCAAAAAAACATCACTCGCCAAACATATGACGTTTGGCGAGAAAAGTTGGACAAACAAATAGAAAGTACATAGACGAAAATAAATTAGCCAATGTACGAAGATACGTCATACGAAATAACCGATTGACAGAGGATGAAATTAATGCGATAAAAAGAATTGCAACCAGAATTGACGAATCAACAAAATATGAAAGAGAACCGGAATCAGAAATAAAAAGTAGTAACACCAAACAAACCACAGGTCATAATGTAGAAACCATGATACTCACAAATCACTGTGACGATAATGCTATAAGTTTAGAAGTGCTGGAAAGGCGTGATCTGAGTCAGTTACAAGACGGCAATAAAACGAGTTCAAAACACATTGAACAAAACGGAAAACAAGTTCAGTACACAAGAAGCCAAGGAAGAAATCAAGAACCATATAAGTCAGATACAAAATATTGCAATGGAGGAAAGAGAACAACTCCCAAATTTACAACCATAACCTCGAAGCTATTAAGCTCTACAATGCAGCACTCAAATTCATTTTGGATGAAGAAGACACTCATATAAATCTCAATGATGCAACAAAAAAATTGAACATCAAATAAAAAACAATGCAGTCTCGCAGACATAAAGATCCACCTTGGAATTGAAAAATAGAAAAAGAAATCGAACAACTTAGAAGTGAATTATCAGTACTCGATGAACTGACAAGAGAAATAAATGTAAGAACTAGAAAAGGCAGAAGAGTCGAAAGAAAATACAATATTAAAAATGAAAATGAAGTCCTATCAACTAAGGAAAAATAAAGCAGACAATACAACTGAAGGCTCAAAGAATAAGACGCTATGAGAAAAGATCAAGATTCTACAGACAAAACAAGATTTTTCAAACCGATGCAAAAAAATGTTACAGGGAAATAAGAAAAAAAAAAGAATTGAAGTGACAGTCCCCCACAAAATGGAAGAAATTAAACAGTTCTGGGAAAATATATGGGCTTGCCCTAAAGAACATAACAAAGATGTAGATTTGATTGCACAAGAGATAGAAAGAATGAAAAATAAACCAGAACAGATATGGGCTGGAATCACAGAAGAGGATGTCAAATGTGCACTGAAAAAAGTACACAATTGGAAATTTTCAGGTATAGATAAAATTCCTAACTTTTGGCTATATTATTTAAATACAGCACAAAAAATAGCCAAAGACCTTCAAGAAAAGGTTAACGATCCCACTAAAATTCCTGCATGGATGACCAAAGGAATTACATTTCTTCTACCCAAGAATAGTGACACAAACAACCCAGAAAACTACAGTCCAATTACATGCCTTCCGACAACATATAAACTATTAACATCTATTTTAACAAAACAGACATATTTCTTCTTGGAAAGAAATGACACACTACCGCTTGAACAAAAAGGGTGCAAACGTGGCTGTCACGGACGTAAAAAACAAATTGCTTATTAAGAGAATGATCCTGGAAACCTGCTACAATGAAAAGGAAAATCTTATTACTGCCTGGATAGATTATCGTAAGGCATTCGATAGTGAATCACATTCCTGGATCTTAAAGACTTTAAATATATACAAGATATCACTCGTCATCATCAATTTCACCAAACAATGTATGTCGATATGGAAAACAACCCTTTACTTCAATCATATAAATGGAACCTATAAGTCTGATAAAATAAACATCAAAAGAGGTATATTTCAAGGTGATTCTTTGTCTCTCTTACTATTCTGCATATCATTAATAGCACTAACCAGTCAACTTAATAAGACAGAATGTGGTTATAAAATAGGCCAAAAGAAAATAAGCCATCTATTTTACATGGATGACTTAAAGTTATATGCTAAGAATGATAATGAGCTGGAAGGTCTTCTGCAAACTGTAAAATGCTTCAGCGAAGACATTGGAATGAAATTCAATTTGAATAAATGTGCTAAATCTACAGTTTTACGAGGATTGCTACAAGAAACATCCTCAATTAGCTTAGACCCTGCTGTAACAATAAAAGATTGAGAGCCAGAAGAAGCTTATAAATACCTAGGTGTAAATGAGAATGAAAAAATTCACCATAAAAAAATAGTGCGTAAAAAGTACTATAGAAGGCTATGACTGATATTAAAAACTGAATTGAATTCTCAGAATAGAATTATGGCAATTAATAGCCTTGCAATCCCAGTGGTCCAATATAGTTTCAACATCTTGAACTGAACTCTAAACGACATCAGACGAATGGATTCTAAGACAAGAGAGCTTCTTTCTAAGCATAAGGTGCATCATCCAAAGGCTGATGTAGACCGTCTATACATACCCCGTAAAGAAGGTGGAAGAGGTCTTATTCAGCTGGAATTGTCATACAAGACAACAACTATTGGCTTACTAACATACATAGAAACAACAAAGGACTGGATGATACAATTAGTCAAACTACATGAAAACAGAAAGAAAAAATATTCAATAATAAAAGAAGGCAGCAAATACAAACAAGATTTAAATTTAGTAGATTCTATAGAAAAGCAAAACAAAATCCAAGAACCAACTATTGCGGTAAAGAATATGAAAAAGAAAGCCAAGGATAAAGCTCTTGAACAGATGAAACAACGCTGGCAAAACAAACCGCTGCATGGCCAATATCCAGAACGTGCCAATAAATCCAATGTTGACAAAGTTAATACTCATCGATGGTTACGTGCATCTGGATTAAATTCTGAGACTGAAGGCTTTATTCTTGCAGCGCAAGACCAAATTATTTTCACGAGGAACTTTCAGGCAAATATTATACATAATAATGTGGATCCAAAATGCAGGTTCTGTGATAAATACCAAGAAACAATAAACCATCTAATCTCAGGATGTTCTGTACTCGCCCCAACTGAATATAAAAATCGTCACGATAGAGTTGGGCAATATTTGCATTGGACAATATGCAAACACTATGGAAAATATGTAAACAATCACTTGTATGAACATCACCTAGCACCGGTTACAGAAATAGAAGATGTCACCATTCTATGAGATTACACCATCTACACAGACAGAAAAATTGAAGTAAATAGGTCGGTCATTATTGTTAAAAACCAGAAAGAAAAAACTTGCCTATTAATTGATATGGCTTGTCCAGCGGATTGTAACATAGCAACCAAGGAATTCGAAAAACTATCAAAATATAATGTGGAAATTGAAAACAAGAATCGTGCCATTGATGGTAGGTGCACTTGGAATGATAAAAAATGGAACAAAACAACACATTGAAAGAATCCCTGGAAACCCCAGCTTCAGAGATATACAAGAAATTCTCTTGTTAAGTACAGTCCACACACAAAGGAAAACTTTGTCTATGTAAAGCTAGGGATGATAGGGAAGATAGAAAAAACACACCACGACCTGCCTTATGTCTTCCCGCAGATTGGCAGGTAGTGCGACCATGGCAGAAATCGAAATACGATGAAAAATGACAACATAACAATAAAAATGAAAACAATTCTTTTAAAAGTTTATCATTTTATTAATTTATTTTATTTATTAAGATGTTACCATCATTTGTAGCATGACTAGGTAAAATTTTTCCAGGAAATCATAATTATCCTTCCATGGAAATTCCACGGGTTCCGCTAGTATAAAATTATTCTTGTAAAAAAACAATCCAATAATAAATAAATGATGTTTAATATTTCTTTATAAATTAGTAAATCATAAATATTGGCATTGCATTCGTTTTAATTGTATTAAATTTATTATGTTATAAATATAAAATTACTAGCAGTATAGGCCGGCGTTGCTCGGGTGTAATCAAAGCTTTAAAACTAATCCATGGTCCTGGAGCTCAGACTCTTTGGACGTTGGCACGAAAGACTAAAAAGCAATAGTTGTTTCCAGTTAAATCAAAACCGTAGACTGAAAGAAAAATGAATGGATGTAAGTCAAATTTTGATTTCCTGCTATCGATATCAAATAAGTTCTTTTCGTCGTAAACTGAATTTTGAAGGCTAAATAAGTTCTCTGAGTAAATGGTATCATGGCTGAGACTAAGAACTACAATTATACCTACTTAGAGCCAAACCCGAAGCAAGAACTAAAATAAAAGGGCTGAAAAAAATACAGACATACAGGCAGATAAACCGACACACACACAAACATCTTGCCTTTTATATATATATCTAGCAACTAGATCCCACCCTTTTACGGTAAAACCGATAAAATGCAACCGCAACTTCTACTCCAACCGTTTCTTTTCTCGCACTTCCCGACTGTGGAATTCCCTTCCACATGTTTGCTTCCCCGACGGCTACAATCTCCAGGAGTTTAAATGTAAGGTCAATAGACACCTACTAACACACTAACCATCTTTCAAACACTCTTCCCATCTACCCAACCCCCAGTCTCGATATCCTTACCCATCTATCACCCTTCTTCTGACATTTCCTATATCTAACCACTCTTTCTCTTCACCTTTCCCTATGTAAACCCATGCGCAATAGTGGCAGTGGAATGCCTTGTTTGGGATGAAATGTTTAAAAAAAAATGTGTTAAATTGATTTTTGACCAATGGGAGCGACTTGCAAGACATAAGGACATCGCGAGTCAATGTAACAATCTGAATACTATAAAAGGCCCCCGTCAGTGTCAGTTACAGATAGTCAGGAATTGAAGCAGCAAAGACAACAAGATAAAATGTAACGAGAGACGCTTCAAGCTGACCCGAACATTCGTCCGCTCTCTCTTCTCGCATGTTGATTTCTTTTCCTTTTTCTGATCCATCCAAAGACATTCCTATCGAACAAACGCTTATCCATACATACGTACGTACGCATATATTTTTCAACAATTTCTACTATGAACATTTTCTACATCTTAACTTTCTAATTGAACATTAATTTCTACGAATTCTTGTTATTCATTTCTATTAATAAATCTCTATTTTAACAAGAAAAATGTATATTTTATTCTTACACTATTCGACACAACTCCACACATTCCAACCTGCCGATAACCAACCTTCTGATATCAACCTAATGATAACGAAAATAATCTTTTGATAATTCTGGATAAAACTTGTAAGCTGTAGGGAGTTCGGTTAAGTCTGACCAAGGCCAAATCAAAAAAACATTAACCATCACCTTCAGTGGTGACCCCCGACGTTTGAAAAGAACACACGCCCCATAGCTGCAGTGGTGACACCCGACAGTTGAAAAACACACGCAGTCCACTTATTCAGTGCATTTGAGTAGCAATTCATCTTTTATACATGTTTCGTTAAAATTAACTGACACGTTACTGCGGTTAAGTTTTTATTTAATTTTTGTGTCCTTATATTACTAGCAACTATAAACATAATAATATAATAAAACATAACAAATATATTAAGAGCATTACTAGCAACTATAAACATAACATAATAAAACATAATAAAGCATATTAACAACATTACTAGCAACTATAAACACTCGCTTAAAGTATTACATCTTTTTACAAATCCATTCTTCAGGAATCTAACTTACATCTACCAATACATAAAAGTAAACGAAGTAAAACTAATTCCACCCCAATTAGATATTTCAATCAAAACAATTTTTTAACATCCAGCTGTGTTTCAATGACCCACATAGAAGTGACAATAGCATAAACAACCAAATACAAAACATCGCAACATCTCGCCACAGACTTTTCTTCACACACATGCACATAAAAATTATATTAACTGACGTCAACATACACTTAAACAGACAAGCGTTTCTACATAAACACACAGCTACACTATAACACACTTTACCGTCCAAAATATTGCTCACACATTTTTTTTTTAAATTATTTATTGTTTTAATAGACATGGCACGTGTATTAATACGCATACACACATACACTAACTAGCGTTACCGTCCAACATATACTTAAACAGGCAAGCGTTTCTACACAACATGCACATACACTATTTTACGCTTTGCCAAAATATTCCATGCATATACCCGTAAAAATACACGTGACACATATCTGACCAATAAGAACTAATCCTAAAACACAACATACTAGTCGATGTATATATTCAATACACACACACACACACACACTAAATAAAGATAAATGTGTGTGCGCGTTCGTGCATTAATGAATTCTTATTTATAATCATAAATTTCTTATTACTATTGTTACGAGGGTGCATTTATATATAAAAAATAATAAAGTCTACAAAATGGTTAACATTCATAGTAAGAGATTCTACTGAGTCCTACTTGTTAATACAAAATAATTTTCATTCATGAAGTAGTTGTAAAATAGAGAAATTAGAAATAGAACGTTTGGAAGATCATTCCAGTATATTCGAGAAAAATCTAGATGATTCGAGAAATCTGCTAATTAGGTGCTAGCCCTCATAAAATAGGTTTTTGGGAGAGAGTTGTCAGTCGAAAAAGAAAATTTCTGGCATTATCAACTCCGGCTTTGATTCGCGGATTATTATATCCAGCCGAAAGAATCTTCATGAAAAGTTGCCGACTAACAAAAACCTAAAAAGAGAACATCATGAAACAAATCTGGTAAATAGAAATTTTGAATATTTTCATTGACCAAATTAAAAGTTAATCTTTATATATTTCTGGATTTCCAGTAATAGCAATTAGATTACTTCGCTAGCCCTAACGTGGTAAAGATACTTGACTCCTACACTTTTCTTTCTGGTTCGTAATGCTTCGCCAGTAAACTCTATGTTTTCTGTTTTAAATTTCGCAATTGTATATTTGTATATATTTTATTTTGTTTTTTAGAAAATTAATTATTTGTTTGTGATTTAGCTTAGAGTAGGGAGACGTTCTTTTGAAGGGTAGTAGTATGTTGTTGCAGATTACGGAATTTGACCTCGTTGTAGATAGCCCACTATAAGTAATAAAAAGATTATAAATCAAGAAAAGCAAATTGAGTTGAGAAATAACATTTTATATATACACAAACCAATTAAGGTTTTTACAATTAAAGTAATCCTTTAAATATGGGTCCAAGGGACGTTAACATGTTCATGGCGATAAAATGCTGAAAAGAGAATTAATGCTTAGGTATGTGGGAGCGTTGTAAGTCAGAAATGTCTTTGATTTATTCGCTCCTTAGGCCAGTAAGTAGTTTTGAGACAGCGAAGAAGGAAAAAAGAGGTAAGGGCGGCGAGCATAGTAAGCCGCTTGAATTGGTCAAGGGAGATACTAATTACTCTCGTCTCTCTCGAGTCTGTCTGTGTGGGTCGGTCTGTCTGTCTGGCGATGCTTTCTGTATCGGTTTTTTATTTCGACTTTTTAGATTGTAGCAGATCATTTGGGAATTCACATCCGTATCTGATTCTGGGCTTCCCACTGGCCGATAGATAAAGTTCGCGTTTAATTCATTTTTAGTTTTCAACCTACGAGTTTTGGTCATTTGCTTTTTTGGTCATTTGCTTTTTGGTCATTTGCTTTTTGGTCGGTATCACCACAAGCTCTATGTTTTGGTAAATCAATTTCTTTTCTTTTGTTACAACTTCCAACACATAACACTATATACGTTCTTTAACGGATGCCTGTGCTTGAATAGTCGTCTGTTTAAAAGACAGAGATGTGTACCCAAACACGTGTATTTATTATATATATATATATTTATTTATTATATATATATATATATATATATATATATATATATATTATTTTTATTTTTGTGACATTTCCGGTACTATTGCTACATTTTAATGCTAAACTGTATACTTCTCAACCCTTCACATAACCTCAATATTTCTTCTCTGAGCTCAACTATTCATTTTTTTTTAATATTCTGAATTAAAGTAAACCATTTGATGTTTCAGAGCTGACAAGACTGGCGTTTACTCGCCTGTGAAAATTAATCAGAATTTATAATCGCTTTAATTATGTGTTGAGTTTTCTTTTCTGTATATCATATTGCTCTGGATAATATCCATTGAGCTCTCTATACTATTTTTACTCTTTAATATTTCATGTTAATTAGATATATTTTGGGATTTAAATCTTCGTTTTGCGGATTTTACATTATTTCTTATATATATATATATATATATATATATATATATATATATATATATATGTGTGTGTGTGTGTGTGTGTATGTGTGTGTGTGTGTGTGTGTGTGTGTGAATAACGATCGGTACCCACAGAAACCACAAATTGCTCTAAAAAGAAAAGACGTCATACTTATCCCAAACCCGAGGAACCTTTCGGCCAACACTTTTCAAGGGCTTCATTGGCAAAATTATGAATAGGGCTAGAACGAAGACAATATCAAAAGGGGAAATTACTCACAGTACTGGGAGAAAGTGGAATTAGTTTAAAAACGAATATATATGTGTGTGTGTGTGTGTGTGTGTGTGTGTGTGTGTGTGTGTGTGTGTGTGTGTGTGTGTGTTCACTTAATTTCAAGGAACGTACCAAGCTGGAGCAATTTTAAAATCTAAGTTCTACCACAAACTTTAAGTTAGGAAAAAAAAAGCGAAATATTGCCAGATATTTTCAGTTTACGATTCACTGTCAGAATCAGTCAGTTAAATTCCATACGTGATACACGCTTTGGGCGATCATGTCTTGAAAGAGACATGACTGACTGGGCAGATGATTGTCCCGCAGTAGGTTGCCATTGTTTTCTGCGGTAGACTGGTTGCCAGCCAAGGCTATAGAACCCAATCTATCCTATTATTTAACTAATAGCTAGAGGGGGAATATATGCATTATATTATTAAGTATTAATTAGTGAGGGATCGGTTTATTACTCCATAACAATATAAAACTGATCCTCCAATTTATGCTCAGTAGAAGCCTTAATCATGCTTCCAACTATTATATTTAGTCAGTCATTTCAGTGCCGTACTTGATACACGCTTTAGGCGATCATGTCTCGAAAGAGACATGACTGACTGGGCAGATGATTATCCCGCAGTAGGTTGCCATTGTTTTCTGCGGTAGACTGGTTGCCAGCCAAGGCTATAGAACCCAATCTGTAATATCATTTAATCCATAGCTGGAGGGAAGAGACGGATTAATACCTTTCGACAAGGGTATTGTTACGTCAGTGAATGGAAGGAATTCAACTGGAATTCGAACTCGGCTCCCAGATTTCTCGTTCAAGCCCTTAGACAAAGACATTTCTTTTGAGATATCTTTTAAGCTCTTTCTAAAATTGATGTCAGTTCTTTCTTCATTTCGTAATTGTGCAACGTTTCTATTTTACAATCGGTGTTAAATACCCAATGCAAATATTGCATCTATAAAAACATTCTCTATATGTGAATGCATATTCTCTGAGCAATAGAAAATGACAGGCTGATATATTTTTATATAACTGGAAACGTCGAGAAACAACTCACTTAAAAAAAAAATTAACATTAAAATGTTGTTCGCTATTTTAACTTGGGTAATAAGACCCCCTACAGAAGGTAGCAGAAGAAAGTAACAAGAAAGGACTAGAAATAAACTGCATGAAAACCGAATGCATAGTCATCAGTAAAAATGGCAGCCCAAAATGCCAAATAGAGGTCGGGAATACCAGAATCAAGCCGGTACAAAAATTTAAATACATGGGAAGTTTATAACAGAAGACGGAAAGTGCGACACAGAGATCCGAAGGCGAATTGTCATGGCGAAGGAAGCATTCCAGAAGTTGAGTAAAGTAATAAGAAACAGGACAATTTCACTAGAAACTAGGAAGAGATTAGTGGATTGCTATGCGATGTCAGTTCTTCAATATGGCAGTGAAATATCATCAAAGATGAAGGAAAAACTTGAAGCAACTGAAATATGGTTCTACAGAAGGATTTTGCGGATATTATGGATCGAGCAATGATGAGGTCTTGGAAATGATGGAAACAAAAAGGAAACTAATACTGAGCATCAGGAAGAGACAGCTGACGTTCCTGGGATACGCAATGAGGAAGGAGTGCTTGGAGAATCTGATACTAACAGGCCAGATAGAGGGAAAAAGAGACAAGGGAAAGCAACGGATAACATATTTGAAGAACCTAATCAGGTGGATGACGGAACCAGGATTGCATGGTGTAACAGGAAAAGGCGTGCTCAGAGCCACCAGGGATAGGGAAGACTGTAAGGCCATGATCGCCTACGTCCTGAAGGGACAGGGCACATAGAAGAAGAAGAATGCCTGCTATCCACAAGAGTAATTTATAATTCTTTCAAAGTAAAAACAAAGTATCAGTTGAACTTGGCAAATGAGTCGAAAATTGAAGATAAACCGTCATCGTCAGCTGAAGAGCAAATAAAAAAATGACTTTATGAATGATGAGAAACACCAAGTGAATCATGTTTGCAAAGGAGAAAATAAGTATAACTGCGTGGGAGGGAAAAGCATATTAACGAATGTTTGTGGGTAAGACTAAACACAAACGTTGAGTTGTGATAGGCAAACATAATTTTTAAGAACAGAATTGAGGTGATGGACAGAGGAGTAAAACAAAATGAACGAGTACGTACATCAAGGGGCGGACGTACAATTTAGAAAGATACAAAGGAAAATATGCTTGTTAGGATGAAGTGTGGTGACATGCTCACAGCGTGACATCCGTAATACCACGAATTCGGTCACAAATTCAGTTTTAACAAAGAGACATCCTTATGCCAAACCGGCAAAATAACTTAAAGACTGCTTTATGCCTCATATTACCTACTTAGATTTCGAAACTAAAAATCAAGATTCAGAAAGCAGTTTTCTAGAACACATAGGCGTTTTTAAATTAGGGAATGGCGCTACGCATTCTTCCTAACCTTCATTCCTCTTTTGTTTTATGCCAGACTAAGTTAAACTTAATAAAGGATGCCTGTCGCGTTGTTGAAATATTTGTGTATTTTACACAGTCAATAGTTGGCTGTTTTCGAATACTGATTTTCAAGGCAATGCAAGCTTTTCCTTCCCATGGCTACAGTTGACCTTGTGACAAACTAAACTAATAATCATATATGATTTAAGTGTGATAGAATCATACTGTCTTCATATAAAATGGCGTGAAACATAAATTTTGTGTTGGCCTCTCTCTTGATCAAAAATACCACATTTATTTTCAGAGAAACAAATGTATGCCTATTGCCACGTTTTTTACATTATTATTCACCCAATACAAGTTCCAAGAGCCACTCAAGGTAGAGGGTTACAGAATTAAGCTGATTTGGGGACAAGAGGAAAAGGTGGTAAGAACTGTAAATTCTAAATATAAACGATTGACCTCGCACTTGAAGAAGTTAAGATTACACTGTTCGGGGAAGCATCTTATCGGGAGTCTGTTTCACAAAGCAGTGACTCCAGACAAGAAATTTCAGAATAGAACGTTCTTTTTAAAAATAGAATACGAAGTGAATGAGGACGTTTAGACCCTCGTATGGTTGGATTTAGCTGTAAATTTCTGAACTGGTAGAACTAAGTAATGTAGCCCGACATATCTGTGGGGGAAATGCGGTTGTAGGGTTGATAATAATTAATCATATTCATGGCCGCGGAATCACTTTTAATCAAAAGGCTACGAGTTTGGTTTGTGTAACGCCAAATAAATGTTGAAAAGTGGTATTAACAATGGTAATTCATTATTAGTTCATTTGCCGCTCATCAGTTTGGACATCACGCTGTATGAAGAGGAATAATTTTAAAAAAAGAACAAATAAATCCGAAAATGGATTTAAGTCATTGGGACTTTTATTCTCTCAGTCAAGCTGGAGAGATGACGTGGCATTCCACAGTATAATTCTCCAACACAACAACACGCATCGTAGGTAGGGCTCTCTTTCCCTGGGCTAGTCTGCCGCGTCAAAGCTATTCCCCCAACCCATCGGGGAGACCCCGATTTTATTCAACCGCACGCTTAAACAGTTGTATCCCGACTCACTTAAAATGAAAGTATATTTATATTAAAGACACCTGTAAACTGATCCGTGTTCTAACAATAGTCATAAAATATTTGAATCTGATACCTGTAATTTAAACTTGGTGAGCTTTGGTACTACAACTGTATTTGTAAATTACAACCTTTTTTTACATTGGTGTCTTCTTATTACAAACATATGTTTACATACGCGGATACATATACATGTGCATGTGCAACGGCACAGTGCCACATCACTGAGGTATTGAAAGTTTCAAGCCAGTCTTTCCCTTATTGAGACGCCATTTGGATTAGATCAAAGGAAGGATCAGGTGCCACGACTGGTCATCTTGATTTTTACCAGTCTACTCATTTGAATTGTATGGAGATTATTTACATTATTCGAACTGTTTGTCCCCATTTTTATTGTCATGTTCACGACGTGAATGGTCGTTTTACGCTATAACCTTATTCAGGTGATTGAAATTTCGAACCAAACCCTTTATTTCGATCACTAAGGCAGATTCTTCTCGTTCCATGAATCATGTCACTTCCGGATGCCTTCTTTATATCTCTTTAACTTAATTATCTTTTTTATTTAATCGTATGACCCCCAAGCAAGGCATTTTACTGCTACTGTTATGAGAAGGAGTGACAGGTTACAGGAGGTGTCAGGAAAAGTGTATGAGAAGGAAGAGAATACTGATGAGAGTGGGGTGGACGGAGAAAAAAGCACGAGAGAGAGGATGTAAGTTAGTGAGACAAGAGATGACTATTGACTTTACATTTAAATTCTTGGAGATTATAGCTGTCGGGAAAGCAAGTGTGCGGAAGAGAATTCCACAGCCGGGAAATGCGAAATAAGAAGCTGATGGAGTAAAATTTGCGTTTACAATTTATCGGTTTCACGGTAAAAGGGTGGGATCTAGTTGCTAATCTTGTAGCTCGAGGAAATTCATATATGGGGGGTACCAGTGAGCTAAGTTCATCGGAGCAGAAACCGTGAAAGTATTTGTAGATAAGACACAGGGAAGCCACACTGCGTCGGTGAGAAAGTGACTGTATCTGAGCTGCCAAGTTGGGATTGATCACATTACAGATTCTCTGTTGGAATTTGTCAAGGGCACGTAGGTGGATAGCAGGAGCACCCGACCAGATATAGCAGCAGTATTCAAAGCACTGGTGGATGGTAGATTTATATATGTGCAGGATTGTTTCAGACGGGAAAAACTTCCTGGCCCTACACAGAGAATCGACCTTCTTAGCAGCAAATTTAGCTATAGATATTATATAGTCATTCCACTTGTCGTAAGAGTTAACCCGGGGAGGCGCGATGTTTTGCTTTCAGGGAGACTAACCTGATCCATGCTAATGGGGTTGGGTAGAAGCGATTGTAGAAGAGACACAGGGAAGCCACACTGCATCGGTGAGAAAGCGACTGTATCCTAGCTGCCACATCGGGAAGTTTTTTGTTTACCACTGCTGTAGCCAGGTACTGAATTCACAGTACCACTGTATCCAATCAACGCTTTTATCCGTTAAGGTCGAAACGTTGCGATTATGTCAATAAAGAATGGGACAACAGTTCGAACAATGTAAATAATTACAATAACTCGTCTTAAAAAGATAGATAAATAGTGTATAGATTGTTGAGGAGCTGAAGTGTATTTTAAGATAGAATTCATAGTAAATTATGGTAGTTTGCTTATCTATTCTTTTCTGTTAGTAGTAGAGAGTCCGTTCTAGTGAAGGGCAGTTGTATACTGTTGCAGGTTAACGGAATTTGACCTTGTTGTAGATAGCCCACTATAAGTCATAAAATGATTACAAATCAAGAAAGGCAATTTGAGTAGAAAAATAATATTTTATATATACACATATCAATTAATGTTTTACAATTGAAGTAATACATGAAGTATAGGTCCAACGCACGTTAAAATGTTCATGTCGATAAAATGCTGAAAGAGAATTAATGCTTAGGAATTTGGGAGCGTGTAAGTAAGGAATGTCTTTTATGTATTCGCTCCTTAGGTCAGTAAGTAGTTTTGGGGGCAGGGAAGAAGGAAAGAGGTAAGGGAGGCGAGCGTAGTAAGCCGCTTGACTTTGGTCAAGGGAGATACTAATTACTTTCTTCTCCTCCAGTCGGTCTGCCTGTCGGTGCTTTCTGTATCCGCTTTTTAGATCTTCTTTTTGGATCACAGCAGCTCATTTGGGATTTCACACTTGTATTTGGTTCTGGGCTTCCCATTGGCTGAACTGGAAATTTAATATTTAATTAATTTTTAGTTTTCAACCGGAACATCTGCGCGGAGCCGGCGGCGCAGCGACGACTTTTGATCCTTTGCTTTTTGGTCGTGAAAGCGCAAACATCCGGTCCATCGCTTTTGCTCGGTATCACCACAAAAGAACTTGTATTAAAAGTTGATTCAAATTAGCCACCGTTTCACCATCTTTATAAACGTTCACTTTTCCTTGTGATATAATCAATTAACAAATAACATTTTCTATGCAATGTCTCGATCATGTCTACCTACTGACCCCTATTCTTTATTATTTGTGAATTTGAGAGGAGAGTACAGTGGTCTCCGGTTGCCTTTTTCACGATTTCAAAATCTGAGTATACTATATACCACCAAAGGCTAGACCGTCCAGTCTTATATAGTCTTTTAACTCGTCGCTGTTTGGAAAAGAGATGTATTCAAATCATTCCTAAGGGCATTAGTGTGAAAGTAAATGCAGCAGACTAAACTAGAATTTGAACTCGGCTCACCAACTTTACTTTCTGCGCGATAACCGTTAAGCTACCAGCAAAGAACAAAGAACTATTCACCTACATTAGATCGATATCTAGTAACAGTTCCACAGTAAATTATTTGAAGATATGAGATCAGCCATCTGCGCCTTTCTTCATCAATTCGAGAGACCGAGTGTGGTCGTAGTACCATAGCGCAGCTGAGAAACATGGCTAGCTCCCTTCACGTTCTGGACTGAAAGCCTGAGAAGTATTCATGCGCACCGAGCCTTGGACAAGTACACTGAGAGGAGCCCATCCGTCTTCAGTCAAACCATAGCCGATGTCAACTTAAAGAATCGACTTGGTCACGGAAACATCATAATTCCCGTATGATGCTAGTTTTGAATCTTGTCACTGATTGATATCCACTTACGAGTGTTTATCTATTAAGTTGATTTTTTTTTATTTTTAGCTTCTTCACCAGGCCGCTATTATGAGGCACCCAGTGAGGATTGAACTCACAACGAATGACCTTCAAGTCCATCTTGCTGACCACCGCATCACGAATAATAATCTTAATATTTGTCTATGACTGCGTGACTTTGATTGTGCGTATGTATTCACGCGTCTGTGTGTGTGTGTGTGTGTGTGTGTGTGTGTGTGTGTGTGTGCACGCATTCACGACCTTCGTTATAGAAGGCCTCTCAACTCAAATATGACGTCATCAAGCGTAGTCAAGCTAAAGGGAGACAATTCATTTAAGGGCATTAAGTGATTAAAATTGTCAAAATTGAACTAATGACAATAAAAGAATGACAAAACAATACATTTATAAAAAAATTTTATTTATTTATTTATAAAATGTTTCCAATTTTATTTTTTCAGATTTAAATTTTTTTCCATTATATTGTCATTTTTCTTTTTGCAAAAATTATTTAATATAGCATTTGTAGAAGTCCACACCAACATTGTTTCTATTTTTTCTATACTGTGACCATCATCACAAGAGTCTACATGAAATATCATAATCTGAGAAAAATATTCAAAGTTATGTACACAGCTAAATGTCGCTGATTTATTGAATCAAGAAAAGAAGTGTCTTTTGTTAGTTTATCTAAAACTACATAATTGTAGAGAACAAAATTTGCTGTTGTATCATTGGGGTGTAGCAGGGAGCCTCTGTTAATACCCTGAAGATAAAAGTTCCTTTCAGGGATTTGTTCTGCATTGTCATTGCTCCAGTTATTAAGTCTTGCATTTTACTTTTTTGAAAACTGCATGACAACAATAACCTGCTAAGTTTCATGCAATTAATTTTAAGTGTGGTGGGAGGTAACAGATGTGAAAAAATATTTTTACCAAAATTTTCTAAAAAAAAAAAAAACAAATACTTCCTTTATTTTTGAATAAATTTTGAAAGTTTCATCAAAATCAGACAATCTTGACTTTTGGAAGAATCTCCAAATGAGTACGTCCCTCAACGCCAAAAAAATGACTTGGCTAATATTATATTTTGCTTAATAGTTACATTACGTAAACATAGTGTGAATCGCTGACGAAACACACACAAAAAAATCTAACTGAAATTTCGACCATGTTAGAAAGGATTTAAAAAAATTTAGGATGTGGTTCCCGGCTTTCTCTTTTCCAATCTTTTCACTATTACGTAGCCCCCCGCACATCAGTGACGTTACCGCCTTGCTCGGGGTGATACGATTAAAAAAAAGTAGACTATTTCAGAAAAAACTGTGTAGTAAATAAAATACATTATCTAATTCGTTGGAAAGGATCAAATGAAAGGTGTAAACGATATGGTGTCTAAGAATGTCCATATGATGGGTGAATACCGCGATACGGGAATGTACGGAGGGCGAGATATGTGGGCACGCCGGATATAGGAGTGTCCGAAAAATGGAGAACTGCCATTACAGCAGAGTATTTCAAACATCTCATGACTAATACAAACCAACAATCAATCTGTTTTTCAAATCTTACAGGGCATTTTGAAACGAGGATTCTGGAGAGGAGGACACGTCGGTTACAGAACTGCTAGTAGCGGTGAAGGGCCAAGAATGTCAGGCAAATTTCTATTTTATTTTACGCATTAAATACAAAGCGTATAGCTCTGTCCCATTCTGCTCTGCTCGAAATGTGTCGTTAAATCTGAGTTTAGGGTTTTACTTTCAGTTCGTGCAGATAGAAAACGTAGAAGTCATAAATGAACTGTGACTGTTCATTGCACTGTAGGGTTTGATACATTCACACACACACACACACATGGTCATTCAGCGTTCACGTGATAACCCTAGCTTCCCGTGCTACAGCATGCCGATATAAGCCGGGAGCGTCACGTGTTCCAGCAGTTAGGGTTCTGTCCCGGGCCAGAACAGACATGTTTATTACCTAACTCACACATACACACGCGCACTAATTGCGGGTAGCAATTAGTGGCTTAAATTTTTATTTCTCACCAGCATGCACACTCAAAGCTAAAAAAAAATCCAATTGGAAACAGACATTAACAGTATGTACATTAACCTTATTCAAACTGAACTTTATTCAATTTAACCTTCTATCGAACATTTACGTTTCTCTCCAGACAAAGGGAAAGAACGTTTCTTTCCTTATTTGATTTGCATGCTTTCAACTCTATTTAACCTTTTCTTAATATATTGTTGTTCTGGTTACTTACGCCTTTTCGTGTTTCCTTATTTCCTGTGTTATTTCATGACGCATGTTACGCCGAGTCGACTCTTAAATTAAATTAGTAATAGCTTCTTCGTCTTCTACATCACAATTTAAGTAAGCATCAAATCATTTAAAACGATACTGATTTCTGTTTAGTATATATATATATATATATATATATATATATATATATATATATATATATATAATCACGTTGAATACACCGGTTCTCGCTCGATCACCGAAGTTAAGCAACGTTGAGCCTGGTCAGTACTTAGATGGGTGACCGCTTGGGAATACCAGGTGCTGTAAGCGTTTATTGACGAATGTGCGTTGTGGTGCAGTGGATGTCGGCTCGGAGGGGAAATCGGTGAGTCGAGTGCCAATTCCAGTCGAACATTTGCATTCACTTGCGCACTGGTGGTACCCTTGGAAAAGGTATTAATCCGTCCCTTCCCTTCAGTTATGGGTTAAATAACTGAGGTCTGTCGTTCATGCGATCTGTGACAGACTTCTGTACCGATTGTTTGTTATCAGCAGTTCTAAAAAGTGTGAATGGTGCTACACAAGCCTTCACCACTTTAAGCAATTCTTTGTGTGGTAGTCTAAGTTAGACGCTCATACGTCGAGATCGATGGGAGAGTCCATAATATATATATATATATATATATATATATATATATATATATATATATATATATATACGCTCTCACACCCTGGTTGGAAGAATGGTAGACTTTGAAAAAACACTAGCTAGCATCTACGCATCGTTCATTCACTAATGAATTAGAATACTCTCAGCTATTAGCGTGTGTATACATGATATATCACACGCTAAAAGTCTGCCTTCTTCTACCGAGCGCTCATAGCTCAGAGGTAGAATCGCCGATTGACGCCAATTTGGTTGGGTTTCAGTTCTGGGTAAAAAGTAATCGGATGTCTAAACGTACTGACGAGCTGTGATGCAGCGAAACAGATCTGTCTGCGGATGACTATATATAAACTTTATATTAATTAACGTGCATATACCCAATAATTTACTTAAGGAAAATAATAATTGACGAGATATTAAAATCAAATAAGAAAATTGGTATATATATATATTTTTTTATAAGAAATAAATAGAGATTAGAAAGATGGGATAATCATAGCATAAAGTAAATTAGAATAAAAAAATGAAAATGTTATTTATAAATTAAAGGTTTTGAAAAAATTAGAATTAAATACATACTGATAAGATGAGTAAATTTACTGAAAAGCCCCTTGAACTTTGAACAAAAATATAAAAAGTTCTTTTCTTTCTTCATCTCTTCCCTGTTTTCTATGAGAAGAGGTCAAAATATGGAGGAAGCAGAAAGGACATTTTTGGTAGTAGAATACATACATTAAAAGTAATACAACCTAGTGCGAAGCAATAAAAAGAAAAAGAAAAAGAAAAAAGAAAAAGAAAATTAGGTTAAAAGTAGGTTGGTAGGAGGAAAAATAAAAATAAATAAAAATGTATATATTTATTATATATTAATATTTCGAGGTCAAAATGTCATCTTCAGAATGGTAGGAGAGCTTGTGTTCGAGTTCATGCCTTTCAACGTTGAAAGGCACGAACTCGAACACAAGCTCTCCTACCATTTTGAAGATGACATTTTGATCTCGAAATATTAATATATAATAAATAGGTAATACCCAACAACTTCTTTACCTTCCTTTATTTTACTAAACGCATTGTGATAGCCTTCAAGACGCAACCATACACCTAATATACACAATGCTTCAAACAAATTACAAAACTTTCCTATATATATATATATATATATATATATATATATATATATATATATAATCATATCACCCCGAGCAAGGCGGTAACGCCACTGAAGCGTAGGGGGCTACGTAAGAGTGAAAAGATTAGAAAAGAGAGAGCCGGAAACCACATCCTAGTCAGGGAACAAAGGATGAGCCTCTTCACCTGTTCAATAGATGTGGGTGGAGTGTGAACCGGGCGATAGTTTAGTTTAGTCTATCTACTCCAATTGAGGGAAAAAAATAAATAAATAAATAAAAGAGTGAAAAGAATGGAGAAGAGAAAGCCGGAAACCACATCCTAAGCAGGGAACAAGGGATTGGCCTCTTCACCTGTTCAATAGTCATAGGTGGAGTGTTAACCGGGCGATAGTTAAGTCTATCTATTCCAATTAACAATATATGTATATATATATATATATATATATATATATGTTAAGGATGGTGAGTTAACTAAGTTTTAACATACTTAAAGTCCAATCAAAGAAATAGAAAAAAAGACAGAAAAAAAAACAAACTTAAAATTAAGCATAAATAAAGACAAAATCATGACTTACTAAAATTTCAAAAAGTCTAACCAACCCTTACATACATGCTTCACTGCCATAAGAACTACAATTATACCTACTTAGAGCCAAACCCGAAGCAAAAACTAAAATAAAAGGGCTGAAAAAAAATACAGACATACAGGCAGATAAACAAATACACACACAAACAACTGCCTTATATATATATATATATATATATATATATATATATATATATATATTATCGATTTTCTGCACTATTGTAAGAACTGCAGCCTTGAAACTTCTGAATATCGTTTCTTATGCCTTTGTCTATGAGTGTATCAAATTTGATTAAAATCGGACCACTCCTTCTATAACCCGATTTTTTCGATTATCGATTTTCGATATTTATCGGGGGTACCTCGACACAAAACCTAGCTAAGAACACTCGCAGACACTTATAGTACAACTGTGTAAATTTTCAAGAAAATCGGTTCAGCCGTTTCGGAGTCTATTGGTAACGGACACACACACACATACAGAGACAAAGTTCCATTTATAAATAAGTTTAGATTAGATGAGGTTTATATAATACAACACTATTTTAGCACGACGCAGCGAAAGAAATTATTATTAGTTGTATTATTAATTGTGCAGATTAATTGTTTCAATATGAGCAAAGAGAAAAATAAGTCTAATGGATAATATTTATTCAGTTGCTATATGAACGCAATAAGGTGAAGATATTGCAAACTGAAATATTGGAAACTAGCTGAGTGAATTAAAAAAACATTTGCAGATGTAGTCAGCAGGTCAAACGAGGTAATCGCATCGGGCAGCTATTGTTTGCCAAAGTGGAAACAAGTGACTAAGAAAAAGTACCATTGAAAGTACTGAGCATTTGGAAATGTACCCGTATATTGTCGTGTCATCAGCATAGCTGTTTACAACTGAACAAAGTACAGTACTGTGCAAAAGTATTAGGACAAGAACTATTTTATCTTTATGTGGCATGTTGACAGAAAATAAACAATTTAATAAAAGTAATTTTATTTGATTTACTCAACAAATGCTTTAACAAGAAAAAAATGCTTGCTACAAAATAAATTTAACATTTAGTATAATAGCCTTTCGCTTTCAAAAAATAAAATAATTGCGTCAATTTACCAATCGCACCTAGTATATACGTATACATATATATATATATATTTATATATATTGTCAGCCGCAGACAGATCTGTTTCGCTGTATCACAGCTCATCAGTACGGTTAGACTCCGATTGCTTTTTAACCCAGGATTGAAACCCGACCGAATTGGCGTCAGTCGGCGAATCTACCTCTGGCCTATGGGCGTTCGGCGGACTTTTTTAGCGCATATATTATCATTATACGCGCCCAATAGCCAAAGTGCTACAGTACTGTGCAAAAGTATTAGGACAGGAACTATTTTATCTTTTATGAGACATATTGTGAGAAAATAAACAATTTAATTAAAGTAATTTTATTTTATTTACTCAACAAATGCTTTAACAAGAAAAAAATACTTGTTACAAAATAAATTTAATATTTAGTATAATAGCCTTTTGCTTTGAAATAATAAACTAATTGCGACAATTTATCATCGCACATAGTATGTATATACATACACACACACAGTACTGTATATGTATATATATATACATATATATATATATATACTATAGTCATCCGCAGACAGATCTGTTTCGCTGTATTACAACTCATCAGCACGGCTTTGACTCCGGCCGCTTCCTAACCCAGGATCGAAACCCGACCGAATTGGAGTCAGTCGGCGATTCTACCTAGGCAGTACTGTGCAAAAGTATTAGGACAAGAACTATTTTATCTTTTATGAGACATATTGACAGAAAATAAACAATTTAATAAAAGTAATTTTATTTGATTGACTCAACAAATGCTTTAACAAGAAAAAAATACTTGTTACAAAATAAATTTAACATTTAGTATAATAGCCTTTTGCTTTGATCACAGCTTTCATTCTGTCTGTCATTGACATCATAAGCTTCTTCAATGTATCTAATGGTATCTCCTGCCAAGCAGCTTGTATTTGTTCCCAAAGTTGGTCTTGCGAAGTAACATTAGAGTTATCAATTTTTTATCCAAAATATCCCATAGATGTTCAATAGAGTAATTTCAAAATAGGAAAAATGAAATATAACTTCTTTTTAATACATTTCTCTTACACCTAGTTTTAAATAATCAATATTTATTAGCAATTTACTTGGCTTTTCAGCCTGTATTTGAATTTCAGTGAGTTTTTTAGGAAAATCACCCCTGTTCTAATACTACCGGTAGTGTGCAAAAGTGTTAGGACAGGGGTGATTTTAAACTTTATTTTGATGCCTCATAAAAGATGAAATAGTTCTTGTCCTAATACTTTTGCACAGTACTGTATATATACTAGGTGCGATTGGTAAATTATCGCAATTATTTTGATGCCTCATAAAAGATAAAATAGTTGTTGTCCTAATACTTTTGCACAGTACTGTATATGCTTAGATAAACCATTTATGTAAAGCAGAAATAGATTTGGTCCGAGCAGTGAGACGCCTACGTTGACAACCAGGACCTCGTAGGACTGGCTGTTAATAACAACCTTTGGAAATCTACCTGTTATAATAGAGGAAACTCTTCAAATGCTTCCATAGACGGAGAGCTTGTGCAGTAAACCTTTATAGCACACCTCGTCGAAGGCCTTCGATATATCTAATGCTCTGGTCCTTGGGGTATGTATGTCGTCAAGGACCTCACTAATTCTGTGTACAATAGACAGATCGCACAAAGCTGCACTTTGCGTTTTCCAAAACTTTCTTACAGTGAATGCTGGTGGTTCTGAAAGAAATAAAAGAAATCACACCAAAAGCTTCCTCCTACTCATACTCATACTCTCCACTGACTAAGTTATTACAGGGACACATCACTACTAAAAGGGCCCAACTTTACTTTATAATATTGACCTTGAATTTTGTTTCTGGCGATTTTAGGGGTGATTCTTTAAAAAAGTTCCTCCAATGTGGGTCAGTCAGTCAGTTAAGTGCCATGCGCGATACACGCTTGGGCGATCATGTCTCGAAAGAGACATGACTGACTGGGCAGAAGATTATCCCGCAGTAGGTTGCCATTGCTTTCTGCGGTAGACTGGTTGCCGCCCAAGGCTATAGAACCCAATCTGTCCTGTTATTTAACCCATAACTGGAAGGAAGAGACGGATTAATACCTTTCCCAAGGGTATTTGCGCGTAAGTGAATACAATGGATTCAGCTGGAATTCGAACTCGGCTCCCCGGTTTCTCGTTCCGAGCCGATATCCACTTTACCACGACGCACATCCCCAATGTGGGTAACTAAGCTGATTCAAAATTACGTCGTATTCAAATGTACTTTCTTTTTAATCAATTCATCACAAGCAAGGTAATAACGCCACTGAGACGCAAGGGACTACTGGAAAGTGAAAGAGGGTAAAAGACTTTAGAAGCCGACTAATAGTGTAACTTTCAGAGTTTAGGTGGAGACGTTACGAGTATAGAATTGTAGTAGACTGTAGAAGGAAATGGAAACCCAGTCCTAAACCGAAAACAAGAGTTAAACTTTATAGAATACAAATCCTTTATCATCAAACAATTAACTGAACGTAAAAAGTCAAATTGCCCACCCGCAAAAATGAATCAGAATGACTGAAATCTTTTTGGAAAAACCCAGACTAAAGCAAAAATTCACAATCATGTGTGAAATTTAATTTTGACAAATAGGAAAAGGATTGACCCCATACTGAAAGAAAAAGACGAAGCTAAATTTCACGATCCAATGTTAAATTTATTTTCTAACCAATGAAAGGAAGCGATTTGCAAAACGGAGAAAAGTTAGCAAAGTTAGCAATCTAGTGTGAAAAACTAAAATGGCTATAAAAACTCAAAGAAATTCAGAATAAGTCAGTCAAATTGGGAGCACAGAGAGACGACACGCAAGATGTGATTAAAGAAATTCTAATTTGCCGACTCGGACGTAAAGTTGCGTCACATATTCGTTCTCCTTCTTCACTTATGCTAATTTCTTTTAACTCTTCTTCTCCATTCTCAACATTCTTGCGTTCAACAAAGAAGAAAACAACAACAGCAATAACAACAAGATACTTCAACTGATTCCTAAATATCAAAGTCCGCTAAGTATAATAACCTTTATTGCTTCACCTTCCTTTTCACTTTCTCACGGGACATAAAAAGGAAAAGAACACAGACTTTAAGAGTAACCTGTTAATCTTTCTATATCTACACATTCTGCTACTATCAACTATAAGCTCTGGATTCACTTCATTTCTTACTACTTTTCCTCTGGAACATTTAACTTTGTACATTTTTTCTTTTTTACAAATTTGTTATTCTTTTTAATTAATAAAATTTTACTTTAATGTAACACCCCAACGGATCTGTCCGAACAATTTTCTCCGGAGGCCGTTCTCCACGCTGTGATGTTGCCGGGAGTTTGTTGAAAATGTCGGAGCCTCAAGCTGGGGGTACAAGATTGAACTATAAGGAACGAACTTCCACAACTTGGATGAGTTGAAAGGATGCTTTATTTCGTTTAGACTAGAGCTAGTCTTTTCGGTTGGGGCAGGCGAATGTGACACACAGCTCTAACTCTAATTAATGGAGATCAACAAATCCGAACTGACCGAAACAAGACGAACGGAGATTCTACTCACTTAACTGACTCTCTCACTCTACTCTACTCTACTCTGAAAAATTACCTGAATTTATTTAAAATTGATCCTGAAATCCTGAAATCCGGAAATGCTTTAGACCACCGGTGATAAACATTGGCGACTGTAAGTCTGAAATTTCAGTTATCTTTTTTTTTATCTTAATAAAGCTTCCGCCGGAAAATTCTTAATGTGTGGTCAAGATACAGTAAAAGACAGCCTTTGACCAGGTCAATCGAAAACCCACCCCCCGAACTTTCCTGAACGTTATCTCTTTATCACATTAAATCACTGAGTCAAATATTTAGTGGAAGAGTGGTAGGATTTAAAACAGTAATCGGATACTCTTGTCTCTTCCACAATTTTCCTCATAAAAGAAAAAAGCGTTTATTTATTTATTTTTTCCTCTTCTTTTTCACTTTTGTTAAATATGTTTTTAAACTATTTTCTATTCTTAACCATTTTCTATCTTAGTCTATTATAATAAAATACATATATGCCTAGTTATCGTGTCACATTAATATACAAAACGAAATATTTTATTCTTCCACATTCCAACATCCAATCTTCAACCTTCTGATATTTTAAATTGTGGGGATTTCGGTTGCGTTTGGTACAAGACCAATTTAATATACATAAGCGAAGCCCCTACAACTTCTATTTCTGTTCAAAGGTTAGTTCAATCTGGTAAATTTAGCTTTACAAGAATATTAAATGTTAGTTGATGCTGTTATTTAAGACGAAGGAAATTCAGACCAAAACTGAATTCATTATAAATGCCTACCTGTGTGTGTGTGTGTGTGTGTGATGCGCTTCTGTTGATGTAGTCGTGTTTGTAAGCTTGCGTATCATCATCACATCCGTTACACCCAATGATGTGTAGGGCAGCAACTTTTGTCACTGTTTCCGTAACAAACTGTTTTTTATAGGGCAGGGTTGTTAGCCCTGCGCCCAACCCCCAAACCTGGAGGACCGCTGGACCATTCTTGGTCCCTACATTTACAGCACCCGGTATTTCCAAACAGTCACCCATCTAAGTACTGACCAGGGTCGATGTTGCTTAACTTCGGTGATCGGACGAGAACCGGTGTATTCAACTCGATATAGCCGTAGACAAGCTTGCGTATGTAGGTGCGTAATAGCGCCGGGGGACGGTTCGAAAAATACACTGACCAAAACCTAGATAAATGCCATCAAATGAGGATGTAGGCCAGAACAAATTACCATTCATTAGATTTTCTTTATGCTTTGGCAAAATCCGTTACAGTTTTAATGCAGCGTCAATGTCTTTGATGAGTCCCTTTATTTCATGCAGTTTGCCCCTGGCGAATGTAACTTTCCTTTTCCCGAATGTCGGCTTACAAGGAAAGGGGAGTCGGAACATGAGGCTCGCACAAGGTAAACATCAACCATACTCAAAAAAGAAAGAAAGGAAAAAACATTAAAAAAGCATTTTACAAAGGTCAGTTATTACGAAAAGAAATTCATGCTTAAAATGTAATCTGAAACTGCTGTTTAACATCTGATTCACTTCATGAAATAAATAGAGTTATAGGAAAAAAAAAAATTAAGATGAAAGAGAGAAAGTAAAAATAGAAAAAAGTGGGTTTTGAGTCCTTTTTTTTTTTTTAATCATCTCACCCCAAGCAAGGCATTCCACTGCCACTATTGCGCATGGGGCTACATAGGGGAAGGTAAAGAGAAGGAGTGGTTAGACATAGGGAATGTCAGCAGGAAGGTGACAGATGACTAAGGATAGCGAGGATGAGGGTTGGGCAGATGGGAAGAGTGTTTGATAGAATGGGAGCAGGTTCGTGTGTTAGGAGGTGTCTATTGACCTTACATTTAAACTCCTGGAGATTGTAGCCGTCGGGGAAGCAATCGTGTGGAAGAGAATTCCACAGTCGGGAAGTGCGAGGAAAGAAACTGTTGGAGTAGAAGTTACGGCTGCATTTTATCGGTTTCACTGTAAAAGGGTGGGATCTAGTTGCTAATCTAGTATCTCGTTCAAATTCGTATTTAGGGGGCACCAGTGATCTAAGTTAATCGGAGCAGAAGCCGTGAGTCTTTAAATCTTAGCGTCGAAAGAACGCATCGATTTCAGCTGGAAACCTATAACACAGGTGGTCAAACCACGGCTCGCAAGCCACATGCGGTTCTGTGACCTTTTACTTGAGGCTTATTGAAATATGTTGATTATAAAAGATAATTAAGAAAGGAGAGTTTTGTAATTTGCTTGAAGCATTGGGTATATTAGGGGCATGAGTAGGTCTTGAAGACTATCACAATGCGTTTAATAAAATAAAATTAACGGCAACAGTAGCAGCTAAAGATGACCATTCGTTTAAAGGGACAGCCCAACAGCGGACAACTTGAAACCAAGCTCTCCCACCATTCTGAAGATGAGATTTTAATCTCGAAATATTAATGAATAATAAATAGGTAATGCCCAACACCTTCTTTACCTTCCTTTATTTTACTAAACGTATTGTGATAGCATTCAAGACCTACCCATACACATAATTAAAAAAAAATTTAAACTTGAATAATTACTTACAGGATGTAAATTGAAATCCCATTGGAAGAAAACGTTTAATTTTCACGGTTAGTAAAACTATCTAAGAATTTAAATCCTCATTTTAATCGTAGATCTGAATGAAGCATTGTTCTTTAGGGCTGAAAGAAAGAATGGTGGGAGGCAGAAGGGTCAAAGAAATTTTCGATTAGCAAGGGTTACAGAAGAATTTCGAAAGACTGCGGTTAAAGGGATTAAAGGGACCGTACTGCCGTCATAGATGTTTATGGAATTGAAATGCAATTTCACACATTTTTATTAGCAGTTACTGTAGTTCATTACCTTCATAAATACGCTCCGTAATCGGACTATTTCAAAAGCAAACCAAACTACTGAAAGACAGGAAAATCTCATTAGAAACAAACAAAAGAGGGCTGGATTGCTATGTGATATCTGTCCTTCTGTATGGAAGTGAATTCTGGACGATCTCATCAATGATAAAGGAGAGGCTTGAGGCAGCAGAAATGTGGTTTTACAGAAGGATGCTGAGGATACCATGGACGGAGCACGTGTGCTGAAAGACATGAAAATCTCATTAGAAACAAACAAAAGAGGGCTGGGTTGTTATCTGTCCTTCTGTATGGAAGTGAATACTGGACGATCTCATCAAAGATAAAGGAGAGGCTTGAGGCAGCAGAAATGTGGTTTTACAGAAGGATGCTGAGGATACCATGGACGGAGCACGTGTGCTGAAAGACAGGAAAATCTCATTAGGAACAAAGAAAAGAGTGGTGGGTTGCTATGTGATATCTGTCTTTCTGTGTGGAAGTGAATTCTGGACGATCTCATCAAAGATAAAGGAGAGGCTTGAGGCAGCAGAAATGTGGTTTTACAGAAGGATGCTGAGGATACCATGGACGGAGCACGTGTGCTGAAAGACAGGAAAATCTCATTAGAAACAAAGAAAAGAGGGCTGGATTGCTATGTGATATCTGTCCTTCTGTATGGAAGTGAATACTGGACGATCTCATCAATGATAAAGGAGAGGCTTGAGGCAGCAGAAATGTGGTTTTACAGAAGGATGCTGAGGATACCATGGACGGAGCACGTATATAACGATGTGGTGTTGGAAAGGATGCAAACGAGAAGAAAACTGATACTAAATAGAAGAGACAAATGAGGTTCATGGGACACGTAATGAGGAAGGAAGGCCGGGAGAACTTGATACTCACAGGTCGGATAAATGAAAGAAGAGACAGGGGCAAGCAGCACGAGACGTACTTGTTAGGTCTGAGCAAATGCTTGACGGAGCGGGGCTTGGAAGAGATACCAAGAGAAAAAATATTGAGAGCAACAAGAGACAGAGCCAAGTGGAAGTCCATGATCACCTACGTCCTGAAGGACACGGTACATGTAGAAGTATAGTTAAAACTGCAGGATGTGCGTGGGTGGTGCAATGGATATCAGCTCCGAACGAGAAACCAGAGAGCTGGGTTCGATTTCAAGTTGAATTCGTTGCATTGGCTTACACGCAAATATTCTTGAGAAAGATATAAATCCGTCTCTTCACTCCAGCTATGGGTTAAATAATAGGGCAAATTGGGTTTTATAGCCTTGGTTGGCAACCAGTCTACCACAGAATGTAATGACAACCTACTGCGGAAAAATCTTCAGGCCAGTCAGTCAAGCGTATATTACACATGGAACTTAACTGACCGATAAAACAATCACCAGCCAAGATTTGGTATATATTAGGTTGTCCTGAAATTTCATGACGATTTTAAGTAGGTACCTTCACGCAATTGCCGAAAAAACATTATAGCATGATGCAAAAAGAGCTCAAACTTAACAAAAACAAAGTTTTATCATCAAAATATTTTTACTAAGAGGAAAGATCAAATTTTGTTGTCATTATTTTAAAAATTTTTAATCCTTTCTAACACGTTCGAAATTTCAATTAAAATTTTTGTTTTTGTTTTCCGTCAGAGATTATGCTATGTTTACGTAATGTGACTATTAAGTAAAACGTAATATTACGCAAGTCGTTTTCTGGCGTTGAAAACACATTAATTTGAAAATTCTTGCAAAAATCAACTCATTGTCTGATTTTGATGAAACTTTCAGAACTTAATGACAGATGAATTAAATCTTGGGAAAATTTTTTTTTATATCTGCTACTCCCTTCTTCCAATTAATTGCATAAAATATCTAGAAATACATTATTTATAACAATTCTTTTATTAGTTAAATGCAGGACACGTTTATGAATGTAAATCATGTAATTTTATTTTAATTACGAGACCATTTTTCCGAAAATCTGATCCGAATGGTAAAATCAAAAAGGCATTAAAACTTCACTATTTTTAATATAGATAAACTTTTAACTGATTTTATAAAAAACTTTATTTAAGGATAACATGTTCTGAAAAAGAAAAGAATTTTGATGAATAATAATTCTTTGTAAGAATTGTTTTTATTTTTTTCTTTGCTAATTAAAGTTTCAAACATCTTTTAAATTTATTCCAGTTACTCAGTGTCTTCAGTTATTAATTCATTAAAAATAGACTTTACTTATAAATCGAAAATTCAAAAGCTTAATACAAATCATTTAGAATTAAGATTTTTAAAATAATTTCTAAATTTTTTATTATGTTAAACTGCATATTTTCTTTTACTATGGAAACTTATAAGATACTAATCATTAAAAGGCCACATGTTTCATACGCTGTTCTCCTTACGAAATGTTAAACTGTGTTATGTCAACTTTTGTCACCATACTTCTAGATTGATTGCTAACAGGTGCTATCATCGCCTACTTGAAAGGTCCACAAATCAGACCTTTGTGATTAAGAAATGCTTTTATTCTAAATTTCATGCCATAAACAAGTAATATTTCTTTCAAATCATATTAAGTTAACTTTAAATTTGCTAATTTTCTACAAATAACTAGAGATTGGGAGAGAGTTGCATACTTTATTTTTGAAAGATTTTGAAAACGGGGACTTAACTTTTGTTTGCAAATGTGTCGATCGCTCAAAAATGGCCGAAAAATTGAAAGTTTTTAAAAAATCTCAAAATTTTATATTCCAATGAATATAATTTCTATTTGAAATACATAAGAGTATTATGCTTAGTGGAAATGGTAAATTTTATAATTTAACTTTCAATTAAGCTAAAATTAAAGTTTCAAGAAAAATATGTTTATTTTCAAAAATTCAATTTAAAACTTAGGTATCGAAAATGGAATGGAGGTACTTAAAAGGAAAATTAAAAAGTAAAGCAAAATTATGCCATTAATTTGCAAAATACGAGCTATTTTGATAAGCATCCTTTCTCCATCTTTCTCACAAGTTAAAAATTCCTTTTTCCCAGGATCTCGGTGGTTTCTTGACAAAGAACCCATTTTGATGGATTTTAATGTCATTGTTACGTGTTAAGTTTTAACAAAAGAAAAAGAAATGATTGACCAAATCACAGACAAATATTTAATTTACAAAAAACACCAAATAAAATATTCACAAATATACAATTTTTGCATTCAAATAAGAAAAAACACAGTTTACTACTGGCAAGTTACAGGTAAGTGCTACGAAGGAAAAGAAAGCTGTCGAGTATCTTTACCCAGTTAAGCTAGCAAAGTAGTTTAAGTGCTATACTTTTTGGAAATCCTCAAATGTGTCAGTCAGTTAAGTCAGTTAACAAGCTTGGGCGATCATGTCTGACTGGGCAGAAGATTTTCCCGCAGTAGGTTGCCATTGTTCTCTGCGGTAGACTGGTTGCTAGCCAAGGCTATAGAACCCAATCTGTCCTGTTATTTAACCCATAACTGGAAGGAAAAGCCGGATTAATACCTTTCCCAAGGATATTTGCGCGTAAGTGAATGCAATGAATTCAACTGGAATTCGAACTCGGCACCCCGATTTCCTATATCCACTGCACCACAATGCACATCCTCAAATGTGTAAATGTCGAAAATTAATTCGAATTTTTGCAAAAGAAAATGTCCTTCCTTTGCTACCCTGTCCGCTTAGGTCAGGTAAGAAATGGATTACTGTCGAAAATTAGACAGTCCACTACTAACGAGGGGAAGGTCCTTTATCATGTAACCTCCACCTTCCCCTAATCTAGCTACTCCTGAAAGGTGACTATAAATGCGGAGATAATGGGTCACTCGCGCTCTAGAACCCCCTACTACAGACACGATTACCTCACCCTGGTAAGGCCTCATTATTTCCGACATATATAAAGAATATATTTTGTTTGGTCAATGAAAGAGTCAAAAAATTCTATTAACTTCCATTAAGTTCTCTTTCAGGTTTTAGTTGGTCGGCAACTTTTAGTAGAGATTCTTTCGGCTGGATATACAAATCCTGAATCGGGTCGGAGTTGATAATGTCAGCAAATTCTTTTAACAACTAACTACTCTCTTCCCAAAACCTATTTATATAGAGGCTAACACCTAATTTGCATATTTCTCAAAATCTCTCAAATCTCTAAATTTTTCTCAAACATTCTAGGATCTTCCAAACGTTCTATTTCTAATTTCCCTATTTTTACAACTAATTCATGAATTAAAACTTTTTTGTAATAACAAGTAGGACTTAGTAGAATCCCTTACTATAGAATTTAACCTTTTTAGATATTATTAATATTATTTTTTATATATAAATGCATCCTCGTAACAGTCATTCAGAGAATTAAATTGTCTACCATTGAGATTATTTTGTAAAAACCTGAATAAATTAAAATCGAAACAAGCAATGTGTGGTGGGCGTGGCGGGTAGGGTAACACATTCCAGTCAAGAAGCAACAATTTTTTACCGAGTCGTCAAAGAAAATTGAGCTTCCCTTTTTGTCAATTCTGGTTGTTAGTCTTGTATTGTTGCCTTTTTTTTTTTTCGACAGACCTGAAGCAGACTACCACCACGTTTAATTTCGTTGTTTTTCTTTTTTTTCTTTTTTTCTTTTTTCAGCGCAGTCCTATTGATTACCCACTTAGCTTTACAATTGACAAAAAAAAAATTGAAAAATTTCAATATTTAAACATTTTCTTGGGGGGATCATTTTCTCATACATCGAGCCTCCATTTTAAAACCAGTCGCCGGTACGACATTACCACCAACTGTAAATTTGTTCATAAACGCTACTTTTGTAGCGGATAATAAATTAATTAAATCAACTCTCTTCACTTTTACAAAAATTCACAACAACGTTTGAAATGCTGGTTTACCCCAATTAGAAAAAAGTCTGACCATGTGCTTAACGAAAAAGTCGAAACCAGATTTCGCAAGTAGGTGCTAAAATGATTTTTGACCAATGGGAGCGACTTGTAAGACTTGGAAGAATTTGGCGATCCAAAAGGCCTATATAAATGACCTCGGCGTCAGTCAAGAGTGACGGATGGTAGCCGAGAGACGAAACAACTAACATGTAAAGGCAACTTCAAATCAACCCGGGGATAAGGTCAGGACGCACCTTGTTCTCTTTCTCCTTATCTCTCTCAACAACTACTACTACGATTATTTTGTACGAACTCTACCCGTAACTTCTTAATAATGTTTCTAATTGAACATTAATTCCTACGAATTCTAGTTATTCCTCCTTTTAATAAATTTCTATTTTAAAATGCAAAATGTATATTTTATTCTTCTTGCACTATTCCACACAATTCCACATATTCCAACCTGCCGACAACCAACCTTCTAGTGAAAACCTTCTGATGATGAACAACCTTCTGATGATTATAACTGCATAAAACTTGTAAGCTTGTAGGGAGTTCGGTTAAGTCTGACACAATGCCGAACAAAAGGAACATTAACCGGCTCCCTACGCTACACTCTAATCGGAAATGTAACTTGCTGTTTTGACTTGTTCTAAGATGTTTAGAATATGAACGACTAAAAATTGGCCTGAAGTTTCCAGACAATCCAATATATGTGTATTTTATGATTATTGTAGCCAATACAAATTAAAAGTTTGACAAACTGAATTGCATCCCTGATTTTCTCAAGGCTTATGTAACAATTTTGTAAATGATTGTCTATATAACAAAAGCGTATGAGTAAATTTTGTCGATGCCTTGCGATTCTAAAACATCTTAACTTTATAGTATGTAGCTCCTAAATTAAGCAAGTTTGGTCACTCCTGATCCTATGCGAATCGAAATTTCGATTGGAAATTAACTTTGTCTTCTTCAGCTTGTCAATAACTCATATATATTTTTTTAATCGTATCACCCCGAGCAAGGGATGAGCCTCTTAACGTGTTCAATAGACGTGGGTGAAGTGTGAACCGGGCGATAGATAGATCTATCTACTCCAATTGAAAAAAAAAGTGAGAAAATTTGAAAAGAGAAAGCCAGAAACCACATCCTAAACAGGGAACAAGGTATGAGCCTCTTAACCTGTTCAATAGACGTGGGTGGAGTGTGAACCGGGCGATAGATAGATCTATTTACTCCAATTGAAAAAAAAAGTGAGAAAATTTGAAAAGAGAAAGCCAGAAACCACATCCTAAACAGGGAACAAGGTATGAGCCTCTTAACCTGTTCAATAGACGTGGGTGAAGTGTGAACCGGGATATAGATAGATCTATCTACTCCAATTGAAAAAAAAGAAGATTTGAAAAGAGAAAGTCAGTAACCACATCCTAAACAGGGAACAAGGGATGAGCCTCTTAACCTGTTCAATAGACGTGGGTGAAGTGTGAACCGGGCGATAGATAGATCTATCTACTCCAATTGAAAAAAACACAAAGTGAGAAGATTGGAAAAGAGAAAGCCGGAAACCACATCCTTAAGAGGGAATAAGGGATGAGCCTCTTAACCTGTTCAATAGACGATGCAATCAGAATAGAAAATGGAGATGAAAATGAGCAATAAATATTTAACTAAATATTCACCTGGGAGGTCTCGTTTACAAAACACCGTGTGTCGTCAGAGACACCGGAAGTAATTTCGAGCGGGTCAATGCCGAAATTATATATTTTGAACACAATTTTATGGTTTAACTACAAAAGAAATCTATTGTTGGTAATTTTTTTATAAAATCTATTGATGGCCATTTTGCTTTAAAAATGTAGTGTTGGTAATTTTCACTATAAATAGATATTGTTGTCTGCATTTTATATATAATAATGTATTGCTTGTATTTTTATTATAAAATGTATTTTTCTTGTACTTTCATAGTGTTTTGTATTTGGGAGTTCATTATTTATCCATAGCTGGTACTGCCCCCTCGGGTCAGGGTGAAGCCGAGAAGAACAGCAAGTAAGAGGTGATTCCACATTCCTCAAAACCTCCAATCTACCAATCAGAGTCTTTGCTGCCGAATATAGTTTATCGTTATACCCAGGACTCTTTCTCCACAATCTTGTAATCAAAGTGATCTGTCTCATAGACTGACTTCCGCCCAAAGCTGGACAGTTCCCTCAACTCTGCCATTTAGTACATAATTTATAGTGTGAAAATTAGGTAACCCCAGTAATTCGCGGGAAAAACAGCATAGCGTCATGAAAAAGGCCACAAACTTAACGAAAATAAAGTTTTATCGTCAAAATGTTCATGTTATTATTAAAAAGAAAGACCAAAGTATTTTTTAATTATTTTTTTTAATTTTTTAATCCTTTCTAACACGTTCGAAATTTTGGTTAAAATCTTGTTTTGTTTACGTCATCGCCCTTCTCCAACGAGTAACATTGATTTTTTTTTTTTTTTTTTTTTTGCGCACGCGTTTTTTCGGTAGAAAACACATTAATTTGGAAATTCTTGTAAAAATTAAATAATTGTCCGATTTTAATTAAATTTTCAGGACTTACTCACACATGAATGAAGTTATTTAAAAAAATTTTTTTCGAAAATATTGGTAAAAAAAATTTTTTTTTAAAAATGTGTTACGCCCCCCCCACTTACTTAATTTCATAAAATTTCGCCCATAATCTTTTTGTTCTCTGACAATTTGTTTCTGTAGTAAGAGTATTTGAAGATAAAAAAAAGTAGGTGATTTACAAATTAGTTCCCAAATAAAAGAAAATCTGCTCTGAGTTGAAAAATAATAAATCCAACAAAACTATGACATTACTTAATTAGAAAAGCTTTTAATTGCTTTTGTGAATAAGTAATATTAAGGACATTATTGTCTGGAGAAATAAAAAGATTTTGACGAATAATGAATTTTTACAAAATTTTTTTCATCTTTTTTTTTACATTTTAATTATAATAATTTAATAGTTTCAAATCTTGTAAAATTCTGTGTTTGTCTGTTCCTTGGAGGTTATATAATAATTATTTGGAAACAAAATTTACAAATCCAAAATAGCAAAGATTATTAAACGTAAAGGTGCCGAAGTATTTTAAAGATAATTTTCATTTACTTAATTTGTTACTTAATACGTCCCTTATTTTCTTGTATGGTTGATTAAAACAGCCATTATTATAAAAAGGTTACGTGATTTAAGAGTTTTGTCCCTTTCCTTTTAGATTTGTTAAAATTGTTTTTATGTTCATGCGTAGAAAGCTGTCATCGTCTCGTCATTTAACAGTCTGTCAAAGTTCGATCAGATGAACACAACCAATCGTTAACAATTGGTTGTATATTACTTTTTATGCTATCAGTAAGTAATATTTCTTTAAAATCGGATTAATTTTACTTTCAATTTTCTAATTTAACTAAAATAAAGTGTCAGAAATCTTTTGAAATATTTTTAAATTCGATGAATTTTTGTTTGTTTACAAATTTCTTAAAATTAAGAAAATGGCCGCTTTTAAGAAACTTTTAAGAAATCAAAATCAAATGTGACCTTCCAATCTATGTAATTTCTATCTGAAATACACCAGAATGTTTTACTTAATGGAAATAATAAATTTAATCAGTAAGCTTTTAATTAAATCTAAAATGAAATCTTTCATTTTAAAAATTTCATTTTAAACTTAGGTATCGAAAATTTATGCCGAAAGAAAGGAGGTATCTAGTGAAAACGCTAGCCAACGTCAAAATGATTTTGAGTTCAGAGTTGGTCTTCTTCTACAGTTGTTGTCACCCAAGGCTAGAGAAATCGAACTACCCTGCTATTTAATTCATAGCTGGGGAGAGAAGAGGTGGATTAATACATTTTGTGCGAAAGATGAACGTAACAGACTAACCGGAATTTGAACACGATTCGCCGATTTCATTTGCGTCACACATCAAATGAATTACAAAATTGTTTTCCACTGGAATGCTGAAAAATAGATAAGAGATGGATGGAAACCAAGTATATAAAAGATGGCAATTGACGTTGCATTTAAACTTTTGGAGATTGTAGTTATCAGCGAAGTATGTAAATAGAAGTGAGTTCCACGACCGGAAAGTGCGAGAAAAGAAACTATTAGAGTAGACGAGGTGGTTACATTTAGTTGTCTCGACAGAAGATGGGTGAGACCTTGATACCAATCTAGTAGCACGAGTAAATACACGTGGTCGATGTACCAGGGGAAAAAATCTTTTCAGAGCAGTTGCCATGAAAATACTTGTAGAAAAGACAGAGGGAAGCCACACCACGTTGATGAGAAAGTAAAAGAAGGCGGGCTGCCAAGTCAAGATTGATTATATTGCAGATTCTCCTTTGCATTTTGTCGAGAACCTCAAGATAAATAGCCGGAGCACCCGACCAGATATGGAAACAATATTCAATGCACGGGCGAATGGTAGATTTACAAATGTGTAAAATAGATTCTGTAAAACATTTTTTTTTCTTTGTATCTAAACTTATTCATAAATGAAACTTTGTCTGTGTGTGTGTGTCTGTGTGTGTGTATCCGTTACCTATAGACTCCGAAACGTCTGAACCGATTTTCTTGAAAATTTACACAGTTGTACTATAAGCGTCTGCGAGTGTTCTTAGCTAGGTTTTGTGTCGAGGTATGGCTGATAAATATCGGAAATCGATAATCGAAAAAATCGGTTTATAGAAAGAGTGGTCCGATTTTAATCAAATATGATACACTCATAGACAAAGACATAAGAAATAATATTCAGAAGTTTCAAGGTTGCAGTTCTTACAATAGTGCAGAAAATTTGATATCGATACCAGGAAATCAAAATTTGACTTACATCCATTCATTTTTCTTTCAGTCTACGGTTTCGCTTTAACTGAAAATAACTTTTGCTTTTTAGTCTTTCGTGCCAACGTCCAAAGAGTCTGAGCTCCAGGACCATGGATTAGTTTTCAAGCTTTCATTACACCCGAGCAACGCCGGGCTATACTGCTAGTACTGAATATCTTTGTGCATAAACCGACTTCATGTATCGTTCGACACTGATTTATCTGTTTATTTATTTTTTGTAAAAATTTTAACTCCTCCAGAAAAATTATCTGTGTATAAAGCAACCGGTCACTGAAAATGCTTGATTTTTAACCTCTTAAAAAAAATACCTGCGTATAATGAAATCACTTATTTTGGGCGTAAAAATAGACGGTAAAAATTCGCAATATGCTCAAATATATACGGTAAATCTTTTATCAGATGAAAACAAAATTATGAATGGAAAAAAAAAGCTGAACCGTGAAGTTTCGGGGAAATTTTGGATTATTTTCGTCATTATTTTTCACTCCCTGCAACTGTTTTGCAGATAATTAGCTGAACGAGACAGTAAGCAGTTGCTCCACCAGGAATGGCTGCTATTACCATAGTAATGAGAATAAATTATTTGGAATGTCTCAAGCCTGAAAGTCTTTGGTAAGAGTTTTGGGGAACAATCTGGCATCTCATTGCACAAGAAATTCAAGAAAATAATATCCATTGTCCGATTGGCCATTGCGATCATTCATGTTTTATCAGGAAATCAGTCAGTAAAGTGAGTGGTTTTAGCGGATGAGCATTGAAAGTGGGGGCACAGATCGGTCCATTAATATCAACTTACATGAACGCGGGGTTTTAACTTTGCCCCCCCCCCCCCCCGCACACTCACACGCGCACACTGTTTCCTCTTAGCATATTATCTTCTGGTCATATGCGCAGATTATTTCTCCTTGAATTGCTACATTTTTCAATTCCCTACGTTTTCCCTGTCTTTCTTTTCAGCTCAACCCATCACGTTCTTCTGAACTGCTCCCAGTCAGAATTCTTCTACTATCATGGTTCACAACCCCAGGGTAAATTACCCCAGTGGGATAATGAGCCCATATTTTTGGGGTAATGGATGTTTGGTTTGGAAAGAGCCAATCAGCTTATAATTTCACACCGTATCCTTGGAATGAAGACCAAGAAACGTAGCAAACTCGACGTGGCAAACGACGCCCGAATAGCCCTTTCAGTCATAAAGCCAAGAATAAATAAACTGGCATTGGCAATATAAGCTCAACATTCACATTAAGAATCACGGCTAGGTTACGGCTACTATACCTCTGATTATTATAGATTGGTACTATTATATTGAATAATTTCCATTAACTTTGTCTGCTTTTGATGTATGAAAATATAATTACTTCTTTTCCTATATTACGGGTATTTGTTCATTGGGGTAATGGATAATAGTGAAATTGCGATTTGGGGGTAATCGCAGCAAAAAGGTTGGGAACCTATGGTCTATTGCATTAATTTTAATCGCAGCAAAAACCTATGATCTACTACAATAATAATTGGAGAACAGCCTGGCATCTCATTGCACAAGAAAATAACATCCAGTGTCCGATTTGGCCATTGCGATCATTCATGTTTTATTAGGAAATCAGAAAATCGAGTGCTTTTAACCAAATTGGTCCATTTATGTGCAGGTAACGTACCTGGTGGAATCGGCGAAATGATTTCAAGTTCCGCTGTGATCTGTTGCGTTCACTTTCTCACTGATGTTCTTGGGAAATGCATGAATTCATCCATCCCCACTAGCTATAGGTTAAATAACAAAATAGATTCTAGAATTCGATGGCAACTATAGTCTAGATCAGTGCTTCTCAAACTATCGGATGTAGCAGACCGGTAGTTGTTTTTTTTTTTTTAATGTTCCAGGGACTGGCAAGCAAAGCAAGCCAATCCAATTGAGTAAGAGTGGGGGACTGTGAACCCCGGAATTTTTTTTTTTTTTGAGAGTTGTACTATTTCAAGGACATTTTGAGACAGTTTAACACATCCGGCTAGTCCTAACTAACCGAAAAGAAAGCAGACTTCCGGCCCGACAATCTTCACCTTCAACAATTTGTTTTAATATGTGGATATATGAATGGAACAAAGCCTGATGCGTATTCAGTTCACTGTTTTGCTGTTCATTATGTCGCATTCGTTAGTTGGATAGCAACAAATTTTAACATGAGTGGGTAAATGAACAATGTAGCCATAATAATATAAAACTAAAATGAAATTGTAAAAACGAAAACGAGTCAAATATCTCGGCAGTCTCTCGTGGCTTAGGGTATTACTATTGTTTCTTTCTTTTCTGGAAAATCTCCGAGTACCGGCAGACGCGTACCACACTTTGAGTAGCACTAGTCTAGATCATAAAGTTAATGTGAACTCCATGATCCTTCCCATAGGAGCATCATATGTGATTCGTCAAGGTTACATATGATCTTGAATTCAGAGTTTTCTACTATTTAACACATAGATGAGAGACAGAAGAGGTGGAGTCAAAGCTTTCCCAGAGATATATGCGGTGTAAATGAATGTAAAAAACTCGACTAGAATTCGAACTCTGTTTTCCGATTTCCTATTCCGAGCTACTCCCAATTACCCCAGCCCTGCATCCAAGAGTCAAAAGTAAAGCAAAAGTGTTTAAAAATTTGGTTAATATGGCTTCCTGTCAAATTGTTGAAAACTCATATTTGAAATTTATTCAAAGAAACATGAACTCACAAAAAATCTTGTTCTCCTCTTCGGGGTTTATTTTATGGCCTGGAAACGAAGTCATGAAATTTTTGGTATCTGTTTTGGGATTTGGGTGAGGAACATTTGGCGTTCCTGAGTTCAGACTCTGTATTTTCTTTCTTCAAGATTTGGAATGCTTTTCAGACAAATCTTCAAGGAAAATTTCTTCTAATTGCACGCCAGAAACCATTATGCATTCTTCAGTCAAAGAATAATGGTAATCCAGTACAAGAAAAACTGACAGGGGAGTAAACATACGGGCGTATAATCTTTTTTAATGAATACGTACATGTGTGTGTGTGTGTGTGTGTGTGTGTGTGTGTGTGTGTGTGTGTGTGTGTGTGTGTGCGCGCGCGCGTGTTTGTGGTAGCAGTTTTATCCAAAAGTTCAGGAACTTAAATCGTGAATGTATTTCTATCAAAAAGAGAGCACATTGTGTTATTGCTTTTTATCTCGATTCGTGATTTCAACAGTTATGTAAATATCCGGCGAAATACGAGAAATGCCTGGATTACAGATGAATAGATTAATCAATCTCGTATATATGTATGTATGTATGTATGTATGTATGTTTGTATGTATGTATGTTGAAGATGACCGCACATACAATCATATATGTGTGGTTACTCTAACGCTTGTCAGTGGTGTACCGTGTTCAAATTTCGGTTAATTCTGTTTCAATTAGTGTTTGGAAAAAAAAACATGAGTGGCTCTTTCTGTAGCAATCAGTTAGGTAAAAACAATCTGGGATCTCTTGCCTTTAATGGAAGTCAGTCTAGAAAAAAAGTAAACTGAATCCACACCTAAAGAAATATATGTGACGACTCCTTGGTAAACTGTGAACAATTTGTCTTTCAGTTCTTCCAGAAATATTGTCAGTTGAAGAAAAGCCACTGCAATCAAATTATTAAGTGTGTATTTAACTGTTATGTGATATATATCCTCCTATATGGCAATGAGTAATATATTAATTTGAACGGTGGATGTAACTGACAGGCACATCCGGCCATAGGTAAAGTTAAAGTGACAAGAATGTGCCTATCTTTGTTGGCATTTGTACGACGTTTCGACCGTTGTACGCCCTGGTCTTCTTCAGGAGCTAGAAATTTCGAACCGAACCCTTTATTACAATAACTGGGGTATATGAACTCCATTCCTTGCGTTAAGCCTCAATTGGAAGTCCTTAAGGACACACGGCCCAGTGGATATAGACGTTGGTTAGTTCCTGACTAGATTCTTAGAGTTGTCAGTTCAATACCAGGTTACAGCAGTGGTAAACAAGTAACTTGCAGGGTTAAAAATGGAGTTCATATACCCCAGTGATTGTAATAAAGGTCTTGGTTCGAAATTCCTAGCACCAAAAGAAGGCCGGAGCGTACAAAGGCCGAAAGGTAGTACAAATAGCAACAAAGTTATAGACAATAGTCCGAATAATGTAAATACTGTAAATACTACGTCATCTCAGAAATATAGACAAATAGAATGATCTATTATTAAACGTCGCACAAATGGCAACAAAGATAAGGACAATAGTCCGAATAATGTAAATACTGTAAATACTACCTCATCTCAGAAATATAGACAAATAGAATGATCTATTATTAAACGTCGTAGAAATGGCAAGAAAGATGAGGACAATAGTCCGAATAATGTAAATACTGTAAATACTGCGTCATCTCAGAAATATAGACAAATAGAATGATCTATTATTAAACGTCGCACAAATGGCAACAAAGATAAGAACAATAGTCCGAATAATGTAAATACTGTAAGTACTACCTCATCTCAGAAATATAGACAAATCACAAGGATGTGGTTGACAGATATATTCGGCTGTAGATGATGTCAACAAAGTGCCACGAAAAAAAGCGACAATCGGCTTGAAAGGCAATGGACTGCCAGATTGTGAATGACAGATACATTCGGCCGTAGATAAAGTCAACAAAGTGATAACCTGAAAAAGTAAAAATGCATGGGTGATGAGGAGTGGCCATGGGTCGCGTAGAAGTTTTAAGACTACATAAAGTCTCGAATTTTAGGCTGAAGATACAGACTAACTAACGACTCCCGACGGTTCCTTCGTATGTGCGAACTCTCTCTGTCTACTTCCCTGATCCACACAAGCGTCACCGTCGAAGAATAAAAATATAAAATTATATTTTTATATATACGTGTTCCTCGTTGTTTGTCCAAAGGTTGCAGTGCTTACAATAGTGCAGAAAATCGATAATATATATATATATAAAAGGCAAGATGTTTGTGTGTGTATCTGTTTATCTGCCTGTATGTCTGTATTTTTTTTCAGCCCTTTTATTTTTGTTTTTGCTTCGAGTTTGGCTCTAAGTAGGTATAATTGTAGTTCCTAGTCTCAGCCATGATACCATTTACTCAGAGGACTTATTTAGCCTTCAAAAACTTATTTGATATCGATACCAGGAAATCAAAATTTGACTTACTTCCATTCATCTTTCTTTCAGTCTACGGTTTCGCTTTTAACTGGAAACAACTATTACTATTTAGTCTTTCGTGCCAACGTCCACAGAGTCAAAGCTCCAGGACCATGGATTAGTTTTAAAGCTTTCATTACACCCGAGCAACGCCAGGCTATACTGTTCGTAATTATATAAGATGTTATGACTTACCAAAAGTTCGGAGAGTTAAATACTTTTAAAGACAAAAATGAAAACAAAAAGAAAAATTTAACGAACCGATATATATATATATATATAAGGAGAGAGAGAGGGGGAGGGAGAGATAGAGAGAGCGAGGGAGAGAGAGATCTTGCAAATTATGAAAATGTACATTATGTTGCATGACAAATATTGTGATGTATAATGTCCTTCTTAATGCACTTTTGTTAATGCACTTATGAATCGAACATTATACCACGACATTTTTTGATAAGAAATTAATTATATCAAGCTATGGGTATATACATCTACCCTCGTGTAGATAGATAGATAGATAGATAGATAGATAGATAGATAGATAGATAGATAGAAACAGACTGGAATAGATAGATAGATAGATAGATAGATAGATAGATAGATAGATAGATAGATAGATAGAGAATAAACTGAGATAGATAGATAGAGAATAAACTGAGATAGATAGATAGATAGATAGATAGATAGATAGATAGATAGATAGATAGATAGATAGATAGATAGAGAATAAACTGAGATAGATAGATAGAGAATAAACTGAGATAGATAGATAGATAGATAGATAGATAGATAGATAGATAGATAGATAGATAGATAGATAATTTATGTATGTTTCTGCATGTGTTTTTTTTTTGGTTGTTTTTTTTGCTTGTTGCGTCTATCGTGTTTGTAAATTTATTTTTGTATGTGAAATTTTGAAACACGCAACGTGAGAAACTATTGCACTCGATGTTCTAAGATCAGCCATGCGCGACGCGTCTGACGTCATTCATGAGCTTTCATCGTGTGTAAATAAGGTTAGACGTGAATCATAAAGACTTTCCTTCTGTGTGACCCACAAAGTATGGGAGATGTCAAAATGTAAGTAAATCATTAACCCATCAAAATTGAAAACGCTCCAAGAAACTGTATCGTCATCGAGAAGGAAACAAGAAACGATTTATGGTACAAAATCAAAAACTAAAGGCAATTAAATGTTTGTTTGTTTGCTTTTTAAAAAACTAGGTGTTTTTTCACTGTGATTGCAAAAGAAACAAAATATCTGGTCATTTCTCTATGGAGCAATTTTCTTCTTCTATGTGCCTTGTTCTTTCAGGATGTAGGGGATCATGGTCTTCCACGTTTTCCTATTCCTCACGGCTCTAAGCACACTTTCTCCTGTAACACCCAAAAGCCCCGTTCTGTCATCCACCAACTCAGGCCCTTCAAATATATATTATCTGCTGTCTTCCTCTGTTTCTTTTTCCCCTCTATCTGACCTGCTAGTATCAGGTTCTCCAAGCCCTCCTTCCGCATTGCATGCCCCAGGAACTTTAGTTGTCTTATCCTCATGCTCAGTATTAATTTCCTTTTCGTTCCCATTCTTTCCAAAATCTCATCATTGCTCACATGCTCGGTCCACGATATCCGCAGCATCCTTCTGTAGATCCACATTTCAGTTGCTTCAAGTTTTTCCTTCATCTTTGATGATATTGTCCAACATTCACTGCCATACTGAAGAACTGACATCACCTAGCAATCCAGTACTGTCTTCTTTGTTTCTGATGAAAGTTTCCTGTGTCTTAATACTACACTCATCTTCAGAAACGTATCCTTCGCCATTCCAATTCGCCTTCGGATCTCTGTGTCACACTTTCCGTCTTCTGTTTGAACATTTCCCAGGTATTTAAATTTTAGCGCCTGCTTGATTTTAATATTCTCCACTTTTATTTGGCATTTTGGGCTGCCCTTTTTGCTAATGACAATGTATTCGGTTTTCTTGCAGTTTATTTGTAGTTCTTTTTAGTCACCCTCTTCAGCCACCTTCTGTAGGAATTCTTGTAGTTTCCTTTCTGTGTCTACTATCAGCACTGTATCATCTACTTCAGTCAGTCAGTTAAGTGCCATACGTGATACACGCTTGGGTGATCAAGTCTCAAAAGAGACAGGACTGGCTTGGCAGAAGATTATCCCGCAATAGTTTGCCATTACATTCTGCTCAATATGATAAATATTATAGAGCTTAATATAATCATATAATTATGAATGAATTATACATTGCGACACGGATATTTATATGTTTCAGGGTAGATTCTCTTTGTCAGGCAATTTTGGATGTTGGTTGTGAAAATGATTTCCATTTAAATACAAAAAACCATCGGTTTGTTATTTATGTATGTGGGAAGATATAAAATTTATGTGTGTTCCTTTTAACTAATTAGAATAAAGATTCACTTTGAAATTCGGCCAGAAGTTTCTAGGGAATACGTACTTACGTTTTTCTTTCTTTTTTTCTTTCCCTCTTTTTCCTCTTTCCTTCTTTTTTTCCTCCCTAACGGTAAATCATTTCACAACCAACATCCAGTAGTGCTTGATATAGAGAATCTATCTCGAAACATAGAAATTTCCGGGTCGCAATGTACAGTTAATTCATAATTATATATATATATATATATATATATATTTTTTTTTTAATTCAGATACTTCAATCCAAGGGAAAAAAGCAGGAAGATAAATTCCAAAACCCGATCCTAATTAATATTAAAAATTTTATTTTAATATTAAAAAATGATACAGGAAGAGAGCTCCATGTAATAAAATATTACAGAGCAAATATATATTAAAAAAGGATTAATTCAAAGATGTTGAATGGCCATTTCGATATGAAGATCCCCACGGGGGATAACACATCACCTCAGCAACAGAAAAATCCTTTCAGAAACTGGAGAAAAATTAGTCTACTTTTCCTTTTTAAATAGATTGCAAACCGTGTTGCTTAAACTTAAACTTTTTTCCGTGTTGCTTAAACTTACATCGATTTAACACGGCTGTCTGTTAATTTTTAGTTACATTCTCTTTCTTTTTTTTTTGCGAACCCAGACGATGTCAATTTTTTCTTTTCTTAATTATTTTATTTTATTTTATCTTTTTCTTTTTCTTTTTCGTTTTCTTTTTCTTTTCTTTTCTTTTCCTTTTTTTCCTTTTTATTTTTTTTATTTTTATTTTTATTTTATTTTATTTTTAATTTCTTTTTTTTAATTAATCCTTTTTTAATATATATATATATATATATATAGGGTACGTATGGGTGGAATAATATTCCTTGTCCAAAAAAAAAAACTAATTTTTAAAAAAGTGCTCAATACAAAGTAGAGCTAATAATATTTATTCAGAAATTATAACATAAATATGTTATAATATCACTACAAAAATATCTATTTTGTTTTGACACTTCTTGAAAAGATCATTTGACAAGACACGAGAAGTGCCGAAACAAAATAGCTACTTTTGTAGTGATATTATAACATATCCATGTTATAATTTCTGAATAAATATATATATATATGGTAATTATTATTATTATTATTATTATTATTATTATTATTATTATTATTATTATTTTAGCATACTGCAACTCAATAGCTATAAAGTTTAAGTGTTAAAACACCATCATCAGGTAGTAAAATGTCGTTAATTTATTTGATAACATATATAGATAAGGAGATTTAAAAACATAAAATGAAAATAAAAATAATAAATAAAAACATAAGAATTAAGAGACCATCCAATGAAATGAATTAAGTGGGTTGGGAAGTTATAACATTCTAAAGAATGGTGTGCATGACTCATAAACTGTAGTGTTTCAGTGTTTTGCCGCTGAAAGCCAGGCATGTCAAAAAATTTTAAACCGGATAAAAAAGAAAAAGATAAATAAAAAAAAAGGAAAAAGGAAAAAAGAGACAAGAGAGAAGAGAAAAAAGATAAATAAAAAAAAAAGGAAAAAGGAAAAAAGGGACAAGAGAGAAGAGAAAAAAAGAGACAAGAAAGAAGAGAAAAAAGATAAATAAAAAAAAAGGAAAAAGGAAAAAAGGGACAAGAGAGAAGAGAAAAAAAGAGACAAGAAAGAAGAGAAAAAAGATAACGTCCAGCAAAGGAAAATCGAAGTGTTGGAAATGAAAAATAAGATAAAATAAATATAAAAAAAATAAAATCAAAACCAACAAAAAAAAAAATTAAAAAAATGTAAAAAATAAAAATTAAAATATAAAGGTAAATTTTTGATTTTTTGATCAGTACAAATGATGGTTGGTTGTTTTGTTTTTATGGCATATCAACCTCGGCGGGTCATTTGTTGCCAACTAAATTTTATTTATTTATTGCTGGTAACACCTTTTTTTCTTTCAACAATTTATTGTTGTTTTTATATAAGTTTTGTGTCTAGTACTGTTTTTCTTTTCGAGTATCAATATTCATTGGGATTTGTTTTTAAGGGCAGGGTGCCCAAGTCGTACCCTGTTATTTAACCCATAACTGGAAGGAAGGGACGGATTAATACCTTTCCCAAGAGTACCAGTGCTTAAGTGAATTCAGGGTATTCAACTGGAATTCGAACTCGTCTCACCAATTTCTCTTTCTGAGCCGATATCCACTGCACCACAATGCACATCCGTCAATAAACGTTTGTAGCATCTGGTATTCCCAAGCGGTCACCCATCTAATTACTGACCAGGCTTAAGGTTGCTTAACTTCGGTGATCGAGCAAGAACCGGTGTATTTAACGTGATACGGCCGTAAATCCAGTACAAATGAAAGAATAATAATAAGTAAAAAATTGCCAGTTCAACAGACTAATTTTTTTAAATTATAAAAAGAGCAAATAGTGATAATATTTAAATAGAATTGAGATAATTTCCATTATATTTAAGGATAAGTAAGGTTCTATGGTGGCAAAAATTAGTGATTTCATTACGTTGGTTCAATAAGACTTTTTCTTGTAACTAAATGAAACATATTTCATGTAACGATTTACATGTTCCAGATTTTGTTAATATTTTCTGTTTAACTGTAGGAGATTGATTTTAATCTTTCAATTGTCAGTAGTATTTAGAGAGAGAAATAGAATTATTATATACTTTATTATTGAAAGTTATGCTGGTAAAATCGAGACTTATTCTTAGTACATCCAATATAATGTTTGGTAAGATTAAAATTTTCAGTAGTTGAGATAGTAGCTTAGTATACAATGGAATATGTAAGGCGTTTATTTTGCAAAGGACATGCGTTAGGGTTATGACAATTGCAGGGACTTGTGATATTATCATTATTTATAGTAAGTTGGTTATAATTAATATCATAATGTTTTTTAGGATTTCATTATTGTTTTTTAATTAGCATATCAAGATTACCAGTGCAGCTATAACTACGTTTCAGTGTATTTATATTAAAAATCTTGCTGAGGAAATTATTAGTCGGGGGGTGTTTTTGAACTAGATTAAGGAATTTATTGCTTAACTTGGTACTAACCATTTGGTTAAATGGTAGTGTGTACCAAATAATTTTCCTATTTCGATTATGTCTGGTATTATGATTAATTTGTTTATGATATTTAATATTCTTGAAATTAAAACCGCTGTATTTTAGGGCTGTATTATTGTAATGACTATGCTGATAAAAAATGTTTTCAGCTGAGGAAGTATTGTTAATTCTGTGTTCAACTGAATGTTGAATAATAGATGGTAGGTGGTTTGATTTAGGATGTATGTAGATCAAACCACCTACCATCTATGATTAGCATTATATTTTGCATATGGTGAGTAAGTACTATTAACTAAGTCAGGTATAACCTCTAGAAAGTCAACCTTTCTGAGGTTGATATTTACTACCAAAATAAGATTAAAGTTCTTCAGTATTCTATGTATGTATTTACGGATTCTATCTACTTACTGTTTACTTATTATTTACAGATTCTATCTTCTAGAATTCGTAAATACATACATCGAATTCTAAAGAAATTTAATCTTAAAGTAATAGTAAACATTATATATATATATATATATATATATATAGTCATCCGCAGACAGATCTGTTTTGCTGTATCACAGCTCATCAGTACGGTTAGATATCCGATTGCTTTTTACCCAAGATCGAAACCCGACCGAATTGGCGTCAGTCGGCAATTCTACCTCTGAGCTATGGGCGCTCGGTAGAAGGAGGCAGGCTTTTTAGCGTGTATATTATCATTATACACGTCCAATAGCCAGAGTGCTCTAATTCATTATTGCATGAGCGATGCGTACATGCTAGAGTAGCTACTGTTTTTCAAAGTCTACCATTATTCCAGAGTGCTCAATCAGGGTGTGAGAGCGTAATATATATATATATATATATTCCGAAATTTAAATTCCCTTGAATAGCTATTTCAATAAGAAAATTCTTGCTTCATCAGCAACGATCAAAAACAAAAATTTATTAATTTGAATATGTTACAAACATTAACAAACCGGAAGGAGCCCAAAAACATATCCATACACAGGAAGTTAACGAACAAATATGTCTGTTATATATGCCTTCTTTTTTTCTTTCCTAAACAACAAACTGCATATAATAACCTATAAACTACCTGTTTAACCCTTACATTTTTCCAGCCTATTTATAATTTTTTTCAAATTGTGACGAATGTTAATTTTTATTTTTTCTTATACTTGAATACTTTCTCTGCCATAATTTAATTTTTTAAATGATTACTTAAAAATTTATTTTATATATGTTTACAAATTCCTATAAATTTTCCTAAGTCAGATAATTTTCTTAAAACTATGTATATGTATATATGTGTATATATATATATATATTATAAAAATGTATGTATATGTATATATGTATATGTATTTGAGTTGTGTGTGTATATATATGTGTTTTTGCTTGTGTGTGTATATGTTTATGTATATATATGTATATATATATGTGTGTGTGTGTGTGTATGTATGTATATATATGTACTTAAATATATATGTGTGTGTATGGTGGATATATGTATATTTTTGGGTGTTCTGATGGATGAAAATATCTTGTTTTTATATAAATGTGCATGTAGGTGGGGTGTGAATGAAATCGTATATACATGTATGTATATGTCAGATTAAATTAATTGCAAACACTATATTAATTGCAAACATTATATTTGCTTATTTTTAATAAAATCCGTTCATACTCATGGATAATCTTTCGCGTATTACAATCAAAAGATGTCAGAAATGAGCTGTAATGTTGACAGATGTTATTTATATTCATTTCTTAATGTACCCAAGTACTTTCAACCTCTTTCCGAGATCATCTTCAGGGGTGTGATTTATGGTAACAAATGTAACCGGAAAACTGTGTTGCTAAAAATTACTGTACATTTTTTCTGCTTTAAATCTAACGGTTGACAGATTGATAGCGTTCATTAGAACCTGAAAATTATCCAGAATGGATTTTTATATATGTTGTAATGTCATGGTCATGCACGTGTTAAATCATGAAAAAAAAAACTGTTCTTTTTACAAACATTTTAGAACATTAGTACAGTATTCATGGCCGATTCTATTAATTGGCGGCTTAAGTGTTTTAATGAATATTGCCTTGAGAATCTGTAGTTTGCTTTTGTTGTTTTCTTGGTGTAGGATAGTTGTATTATCGATCATTATATTTTATATTGTGAATGTAGACAGGAATTTCGTTGTAGATGAAATGGATGAATAGTCAGACAAATGTAGCGTATCGAACTCTTCTATTGCAACCAAATGCACGATAACTACAAACAGAATTAGAAAATTTAAAAAATTCATTCAAACTAATCCTAATAAAAAATTAAAATTAATAATTTATTATAAAAGGTGCAATACTGCTGGTTTGATTGTACGTAATCACTTCTCCCCACCAACTGATGTGTTACGTAAAACCAACATTATATATCAATTCAAATGTTTCCTTAGAGAATGTATCTCCGACAAAAAAAAAACAAATATATATATGGGATTTACAACACCAACATTAACTAGATGTGAATTTCCGTATTACGTTACGGAAAAAGATCAGAGGCTGAAACAAAATAACTTCCAAAAAGAAAAAAGCTACAAGTGAAGCAATGACTAGGAAAATATCAAAGACTAAATCATAGTGGCTCTAATAAGCCAAAGAGTTGATGTGAAGAACAAGAGAACCTATCAGCGGATAAATCAGAATGGCTGCATTAAAGAAATGTCTACAACTGAAGCAATGAATAAAAAATACCAAAGAATGAATTGATGTGAAACCCTGACAACAGAAATTATTAGTGACAAAATAGGAATAGCTGCGATAAGAAAAAACTCTACAAGTGAAGCAATGACTAGGAAAATATCAAAGATTGAATGATAGTCGCTATCATAAAGAAAAAAATTGATGTGAAGCATTGAGAAGAAAAAATATCCACGACTAAATCAAAATGACTTCCATAACTATAAGGCTACAATTGAAGCAATGATTAGGAAAATATCAAAGGTTTAACCCTCTAGGGCCATTCGTATCATATTTGATACAGTATGAAAACAAGCCTTGAAAGAAATATTTTCCTGAAAAATTTTTTAAGAGAAATATTTTATAAATTTCAAATGAAAGCAGTACTGACTGCTCAGTCAATGAATACCAAATGTTTCCTTATAGGGAAATACCAAATGTTTCCTTATAGGTAAATACTGTATCAAATATACGAATGGCCCTAGAGGGTTAATCTGAGTGGCTCTCGTGATAAAAAGAATTTTTGTGAAGCCCTGACAAAAGAACCTATCAGCAACTAAATCAAAATGACTCCCATGAGGAAAAGGCTGTTATTGAAGCAATGACTAGAAAAATATCAAAGACTGAATCAGAGTGGTTCTCATAATGAAAAGAATTGTTGTGAAGCCCTAACAAGAGAAACTATCAACAACAAAATCAAAATTACTTTTTTTTTTAATCGTATCACCCCGAGCAAGGCGGTAACGCCACTGACGTGCAGGGGGCTACGTAAAAGTGAAATCCGGAAACCACATCCTAAACAGGGAACAAGAGATGAGCCTCTTCACCTGCTCAATAGTTGTGGGTGGAGTGTGAACCGGGCGATAATTTAGTCTATCTACTCCAATTGAAAAAAAGAAAAAGGCTACTATTGAAGAAATGACTAGGAAAATATCAAAGATCGAACCAGAGTCGCTCTCACAAGAAAAATAATTGATGCGAAGCGTTTGCAAGTGAAATTATCAGCGAGTAATTCAGAATGGCTGCCATATGGAAATGGCGATGTTAAAAACAATAAATATTATCATGTTTTAGTTCTGCTTGATATTTTAACAGAAACATTGGAACAGCGTTTAGTGAAGAATGGGTTAAATCATATTAGGTTCCTTGTTTAATAATACAATAATACCGAATATCTTTCAATATGTCAATGTATATGGCCGCACCAGCCATGAATGTATAGTGCTAGTTTCATTTGATATCTTTATTGTTGCTTCAAACAACCTTGCCTGCTGTTCCAGTATTTGTAAATTTTTAGTTTTTGTTGCTCTTGTTCCACTAACTTTCCTTATTTGATTTACTAAAAGATACGAAGGTCATTCAATAAATAAGGTGGATTTTTCGGTATAAGGACTTCTACGAGGGTCATTCAATAAATAAGGTGAATTTTTCTGTATAAGGACTTCTACGAGAGTCATTCAATAAATAAGGTGAATTTTTCGGTATAAGGACTTCTACGAGAGTCATTCAATAAATAAGATGAATTTTTCGGTATAAGGACTTCTACGAGGGTCATTCAATAAATAATATATCTTTTCACTCTTTTCTTTATTTTTTTTCCAATTGGATTAGATAGACGAAACTATCGCCCGGTTCACACTCCATCCACGTCTATTGAACAGGTGAAGAGGCTCATCCCTTGTTTCCAGTTTAGGATACGGTTTCCGGTTTTCTCTTTTCCAATCTTTTCACTCTTTTCTTTATTTTTTTTTTTCAATTGGAGTAGATAGACTAAAGTATCGCCCGGTTCACACTCCACCCATATCTATTGAACAGGTGAAGAGGCTCATTCCTTGTTCCCTGTTTAGGATGTGGTTTCCGGTTTTCTCTTTTCCAATCTTTTTACTCTTACGTAGCCCCCTGCACATCAGTGGCATTATCGCCTTTCTCGGGGTGACATGATTAAAAAAAACAAAAAAAAACAGCATTTCGATATATTTTCATATAACATATGTTCTTGGTGTAACCAACATAACGTTCTTCGGCTGATCCATTCTTCAGGCTTCGCTTGCTGTCAGTCAGTCAGTCAGTTAAGTGCCGTACATGATACAAGCTTGGTTGGTTGGTTAGTTGGTTCATTTAACCAGCATATCAACCTTCATTAGGTCATTTAATGCTGAAAATTGTTTTGATTTGTTTTATTTAGTTTATTTGTATTATTGTTTTTGTTTTTTCATATTTATTTTTTGTTGGTAACGTTTTTCATTCAAAAAAGTTTTGTTGGTAACATTTTTCATTCAAGAAAGTTTTGTTGAATGTTTTTATAGCATTTTGACCCCAATTTGGGGGGGTCAACTATTTACCCATAGCTGGGACCCTAACAGGTGCTACCACTCCAGGTTAGGATGGACCTGGAAACAACAGCAATTAAGAGGTGGTTCCATGCTTCTCACAACCTCCCAATCAGAGACCTTGCTGCCAGATGCAGTTTACAGTCATACCCAGGACCATGATACAAGCTTGGGCGATCATGTCTCGAAAAAGACATGACAGACTGTGGTAGAAGATTTTTTCCGCAGTAGGTTGCAATTACTTTCTGCCGTAGATTGTCTGCCAACCAAGGCTATAGAACCCCATCTGTCCTGTCATTTGACCCATAGCTGGAGAGAAGAGACGGATTAATAACTTAGCCAAGGGGCTTTGCACGTAAGTGAATGCAACGAATTTAACTGGAATTAGGACTCGGCCCTCCGGTCGTGGGTTGAATAGCAGGACAGGTTGTGTTCTATAGCCTTGGTTGACAACCAGTATACCGCAAAAAGAAATGGCAACCTACTGCGGGAAAATCTTCTTCTGCTTTGTCAGTCATGGATCGAAAAAGATCTGATCACCCAAACGTGTATAACGTAGAGCACTTATCTTATTATTATTTTTAAACATTCATCCTACGCTAAAATAGTGATAAAATCATTTATGAATGTCCACAAATTTAATCTCTACTTTGAAAAGCTATTTTACATTCAGATTTTATCTTTTTACGTTGAAAACAACGTAAAAAGATAAAATCTTATTTCTCAAGATCGCTTTCCGTGGACGCATTTGCGGTTGGCTGTCTCTCATCACGTGTTTGCATGGTACGCCTGTTGGTCTTTCATTAATCTTGCCTTTTTGAATATCATCTCTATGGGATATTTGTTTCGTCTGCGTCAGATGTTACGCTCGCTTCAAAATAACTTTGTTGTGACGAATGCGACATTCCGTACGAGTTAAACATTACTTGTCTCATTTAATCCCTACGCGACACCAGAAAGGCAGCCGCGTCGCTTTTGCTCTCTTTTGATCTTTATTCAAAGTACGAGGAAGAACACATTAAAAAGTCGCGATTTTAGTTCGGGCCTTTTTTTTAACACTAAGATACTTTCTTAGTCGATTTAAACAAGCGACAATGTCTCTTATTTCAAGTCTTTTTTACCGTTATATCGATTCCATAATGTAAAATTGTTACAATAATAGGTCGATATTTCCGCTACACAAAAGAATCCAAAACAAACCTTTTAAAGTCGGCATGGTTTAAAAATGGGTATTTGTTTTTTGAATCGTCCAGACGACTGTATTCATATTTCTCGTTACCAGTTTTTTTTATTATTTTCCTATTTTTATTCACATTAGGCATGACACGTGGAACTAGAACAATCTACCCGAAATTATGGGTTCGTTTTGAAATTTCAATCATCTGGAGAAATCCCCGTATAGATAGATAGATAGATAGATAGATAGATAGATAGATAGATAGATAGATAGATTCGAACAGACTGAGATAGATAGATAGATAGATAGATAGATAGATAGATAGATAGATAGATAGATAGATTCGAACAGACTGAGATAAATAGATAGATAGATATGAACAGAATGAGATAGATAGATAGATAGATAGATAGATAGATAGATAGATAGATAGATAGATATCTCATATTTCGATCCCGGCCAGAAGCAAGTGAATGTGTCAAGCCACACTGATGAGCTGTGATACAGCGAAACAGGCTTGTATGTGGATGACTAATATATTATGTACTCATTACGATTGAGCTCTCTGGAGAAGAACATTTTAAAAAATAAGTTTCCACTTCTGCGATATATGCATTACTCTTCAGAAATGAATTGAGTTTTTTCGGTGACGGGCGTGTGTATACACTGCTTATATACAGCACGTTAAAATTTCCCTTCTCTGATTCTATGCGCCTATGGATTATGAGGTAGCGACTCTGACTGACACCAAATCAGTCGAGTTTCGATCCCGGCCAGAAGCAAGCGGATGGGTCTAGCCACACTGATGAGCGACGAAACAGGCTTGTATGTGGATGATTGATATATGGGGGATGCGTGTGTATACGTGGGCAAATTCGTATTTACTCCTCTATTTGATTTCGGTCGACACATTCTTCCCTCCAACCTCCTTTCAAATTATAACAAAATTATTCATTTGGCCTGGTTTTCTCACATTTAACGCAAGGTCTCAGCCTCTGCAGACACCTAACAGCATCAGGTATCTGCCACAATAGGCAACATTCCTGGAATTTGTATTGGAAACTGTTAATATCATACGTTGTTCTAGAAGTTCTACTTCCTATACATTCCCAGCTAAGTAAATTTTGAAAGGAGAAAAAAAAAGACAACAAACATAAACTAACCTAATTCTAGTCTCAGGTGCAAATTTTCGATACAGCTAATTTTAGACTCAGGTGCAAATATTCGATACAGCCTATTTTAGACTCAGGTGCAAATGTTCGGCACAGTTAATTTTAGACTCGGGTGCAAATGTTCGATATAGCTAATTTTAGACTCGGGTGCAAATGTTCGATATAGCTAATTTTAGAGTAGGGTGCAAATATTCGATACAGCTAATTTTAGACACGGGTGTAAATGTTCGATACAGCTAATTTTAGAGTAGGGTGCAAATATTCGATACAGCTAATTTTAGACTCGGGTGTAAATGTTCGATACAGCTAATTTTAGACTCAGGTGTAAATGTTCGATATAGCTAATTTTATACTCAGATCCAAATGTTCGATACAGCTAATTTGAAACTCACGTGCAAATGTTTGATACAGCTAATTTTAGACTCGGGTATAAATGTTTGATACAGCTAATTTTAGACTCAGGCGCAAATGTTCGATACAGCTAATTTTAGAATCAGGTGCAAATGTTCGATACAGCTAATTTTATACTCAGGTGTAAATGTTCGATACAGCTGTAACAATGTCCTAATGCCTAACTAGCATCAATGTGGTTATCTTAATCCACGCCTCTCACAACCGTGCAAGACTCACCCACCTTTTGCTAAATTCTGATGGAGGGAGCCGCCGACGTTCCGTCCTAATCTTGGCTTTAAGCTGATGCTTGAAGAGCAAGATCAGTTGGGAAGAAGTGAACTTTCGCTCACTAACTTATGATACGTTCAATTTCCTGGAGCAAGCCATTTGTAGAAACCTTGAAGCCTATGATCCGAGTAAAATAAATAATGAAAATTTGGACAATCTAAAGATCTTTACATCGACTCTCTTAACTTTACATTGACTCTTTTAGGAGTCGGTTTTGATAGCTACAAAACACTGCAGTAGCCGAGCCTATCCTATTCGTCAAAGTCTATACTACCCCTCAAGGGTGCTCATCACGATACTTATCGACAAGATCTAATGCTGTTAAAGTTTTCAAATAGTTTCACGTCCCAGTTGTTAGTACCAAAATCCTATACGATCAATGCCAGCATTCGAATCCCCAAGCTTGATCCACAAAAAACATATCTGGCCACTCAATATGATCATTAGACGAATAATCCACAATGTAACGAAGGGCCTTAATTTTTATGGTAATATTCAGTACACAAGGCCTAGCCACCAGATCTGCAGGGAAGAGAACACTCCACATGTAAAGACTTGGTCACTATTTCGGAAACTCATCTTCAGCGTTCATCAAATTATGCTGAATAGACAGCAAATCCCTTAGACAGAATGTTCTCATGATTGTGATTTGAAAGCCGGGTCTCCTGTACAAAACATTAAAAAAAAATAGGGTGACCTAATAAAAAAAATAGTAGTGACCGGCTATAATTATTAGGTCACCCTATTTTTCTTTTTTTTAAGAAATGATGTATTTCATACTATTTTTAGTATTTATTGCCAAATGAAAATAGAATGGTTCTTTTGTTATTACTACTTAGCAAAATTTTACAAATCAAATAGTGACAATTTATCCATCGCACCCTGTACATTTTCTCTCTCTCTATATATATATGTACACTACTTCCCATAATTATTAGGCCACCCCAGTGTTTATAAAAAGAAATTATATAGTTCATACTATTTTTAGTATTTATTGCCAAATGAAAATAGAATGGTTCTTTTACTATTATTAATTTGCAAAATTTTACAAGGCAAAGAAGCAAAGATGAACTCGTCCGAATCACCTTAAATTTTCTTCATTCTTTCACTGATGAAACTGCAATATAGGTAATTATATTATGTTATTATTACTTTGCAAAATTTTACAAGGCAAGGAAGCAAAGATGAACTCATCCGAATCACCCTAAATTTTCTTCATTCTTTCACTGATGAAACTGCAATATAGGTAATTATATTATGTTATTATTACTTTGCAAAATTTTACAAGGCAAAGGAACAACGATGAACTCGTCCGAATCACCTTAAATTTTCTTCATTCTTTCACTGATGAAACTGCAATATAGGTAATTATATTATATTATTAATTTGCAAAATTTTACAAGGCAAGGAAGCAAAGATGAACTCATCCGAATCACCCTAAATTTTCTTCATTCTTTCACTGATGAAACTGCAATATAGGTAATTATATTATATTATTAATTTGCAAAATTTTACAAGGCAAGGAAGCAAAGATGAACTCATCCGAATCACCCTAAATTTTCTTCATTCTTTCACTGATGAAACTGCAATATAGGTAATTATATTATGTTATTATTACTTTGCAAAATTTTACAAGGCAAGGAAGCAAAGATGAACTCATCCGAATCACCCTAAATTTTCTTCATTCTTTCACTGATGAAACTGCAATATAGGTAATTATATTATGTTATTATTACTTTGCAAAATTTTACAAGGCAAAGGAACAACGATGAACTCGTCCGAATCACCTTAAATTTTCTTCATTCTTTCACTGATGAAACTGCAATATAGGTAATTATTAAATACTTATGAATTCATTTAATGCACGTGTTATTTTATTTTATTTTTTTTTAATCATTTCACCCCGAGCAAGGCAGAAACGCCACTGATGTGCAGGGGGTTACATAAATGTAGAAAGATTAATTAGAAAAGAGTGAGGAGTACAAGCTAGTTAGAAAGGAACAATAGAAAGCTGAGAAAGCAGGTGCAATGACAGATACATGGGCGGAGAGAACGTGAAGATTATACAGGGGAGGGGAGAGAGCTAGAGTCCAGTGGTTAGTAGGTGAGTATTAACTTTGCTTTTAAATTTCTGGAGGTCGTAGCCGTCAGGAAAGCAAGAATACGGGAGTGAGTTCCACAGGCGGGAAGTGCGAGAGAGGAAGCTGCAGGAGTAGAATTGTCGTCTGCGTTTGGCTAACCTGACTGTGAATGGGTGGGACCCAGTTGCCAGTCTGGTTGCACGGGTAAACACCTGTTGAGGAGGCATCAGTGACTTAAGCTCATCCGAGCAGAAGCCATGAAAGTATTTATAGAAGAGACAGAGGGAGGCCACATTTCGACGATGGGAAAGTGGCTGCAGACGAGTCGCCAGATCAGTACCTATCACATTACAGACTCTCCTTTGGAGCTTGTCAAGAACACTGAGGAGAACGGCAGGGGCACCTGACCATAAATGTCAGCAGTACTCCATGCACGGACGGACAATTGAACCATTCTATTTTCATTTACAATTATTCACTTGACAATAAATACTAAAAAATAGTATGAAATACATCATTTCTTTTAGACACTGGGGTGGCCTAATAATTATGGCCGGTAGTGTACATTCACCCCGAGAAAATGAAGATCTGGAGAGCCGTTATCAGACCGATTATGGTTGTTGTTCTACATTGAAAATGGCCGAGGAGAGAACACCTACGGCCCATCCCATCGAACCTGTGCTCATCTCCATCTTGATGGAGGAATCAAGAGAGAGGCCGCCAGTACCCCAGGGGAATGTCATCTTTAAAACTCTATAAAAGGAAAGGATGAACAAAAAGTGTGAGCCTCCCCGAACAAAACTGATTGAATTTCTTAGTAGTGTCCGTCTCAAAATACACCAATGGTGGAACATTAGAATGTAGGTTGAAATTACTTTCTGCGCTAGACTAGTTGCTAATCAAGGCTATAGACCCAGTATACCCTACTATTTAACCCATACCTGAATGTAGAAGAGCCGGATATATATTTATATAATTAATATATATAGTGTATCGAGGCAGCAAATAATTTTCTAAACATATACTGTTAAATATAAGAGACAATGAATGTCTATTATGTTTAATCATGAGCCGTTCTAAACGTCGTATTTTGTCTTTAATTTCAGTTGAAATAAAGACAAAAATTCTCCAACATTTGGATAATTTTTTATTAAGTTGGTTCTAAGCTTTCGGCTCACATGAGCCATCTTCAGAGAGGTTCTAATGGTATCACACGGTGTGACATCATAAAACTGCATTGCAAATTTGAGAACTGCGTTTGTTATTTTTGGTAACTATTGTGGTTGCTTAACGGAGTTTTATGTCAACACAAGATAAAATCGTCGCTGATGGTGGATGTTATTGTGTTACCATCCTCTCTGAAGACGGCTCATGGGAGACGAAAGCTTAGAACGAACTTAATAAAAGATTATCCAAATGTTGGAGAATTTTTGTCTTTATTTTCAACTGAAATTAAAGACAAAATACGACGTTAAGAACAGCTCATGATTAAACATAATAGACATTCATTGTCTCTTATATTTAACAGTATATGTTTAGAATATATATATATCACAATGACTTACCTGTTTATCGATCCGGACTTACAACCAGCAATTTCTTCTATATGCCGTGTCACTTCAGGACGTAGGCGATCATGGCCCTCCACATTTCCCTACCCTTGTAGCTCTTAACACCCTTTCTCTTATTACACCCAAACTCTGATCTGCCATCCATTTGTTCATGTCCGTCAAGTATGTCATGCGTTGATTTCCCCTGTCTCTCTTTCCCTCTATCTGTCCTGTGAGTATCAGATTCCCGAACACCTTCTTCCTTGTTACATGTCCCACAAACTTCAGATGACTTTTTCTACAAAAGCATCCTTCTGTAGAACCACATTTCAGTTGCTTCAAGTTTTTCCTTCATCTTTGATGGTATTGTCCAGCATTCGCTGCCATATTGAAGGACGGACAGCACGTAGGTGCCTCATTATAAGGAAATATTGGACATTAACTGTCCGTGCACCCAGTATAGGTTGAAATTTATAAAATCTTTCTGTTAAAACTATTTTTTAGGAAGATAGGTTTTTCAACTCTAATAGTTCTAGTATTGATAGTGGCTTCTTTCCAAATCTTTTGTTTGAAGAAGTGTGGATATGCGTGGGTGGTGCAGTGGATACCGGCTCGGAACAAGAAAGTGGAGAGCCGAGTTCGAATTCTAGTTGAATTCCTTGCATTCACTTATGTTCAAATACCCTTGGAAAAAATATTAATCCGACTCTTCTACATACAGGTATGAGTTAAATAGTAGGGCAGACTGGGTCTATAGCCTTGATTAGCAACTAGTCTAGCGCAGAAAGTAATTTCAACCTACAGCGGGAAAATATTCTGCCCAATGAGTCATGTATCTTACGAGACATGATCGCCCGACCGTATATCATGTATGGCGCTTAACTGACTGAGTGTGGAATTCCAACATTTTGATTAAGGGGTTATTTTTTTCTTTTAGTTACGGGTGCCATCAATTTTATCTGTTGATGTTGAAAGTCTTTAAGTGATGTACTTTAGTTTTCTTTTTTCTTTTCTTTTTCTATTTTTTTTTAATAGATTTATTTGTAATTCTGTTGCGCCAGACTTAGCGATAGACGGCTTATGTCTATCTCAGCACAAAAATAAATTTTTTTTTTATAATTGCTTATGAAATTCGAAAGCGCTCAAAAGACGCTGAACAATTTGTGTTCAAATTCTCCCCAGTCAGTCAGTCAGTTAACTGCCATACGTCATACACGCTTTGGGCGATCATGTCTCTTTCGAGACATGACTGACTGGGCAGAAGATTATTCCACAGTAGGTTGCCATTGCTTTCTGCGGTAGACTGGTTGCCAGCCAGGGTATTTGACTCATAGCTAGAGGAGGAATAAATGCATTATATACTATTAAGTAATAAGTGGGGGATCAGTTTATTACTTTATAACTATAAAACTGATCCCCCACTTTATGCCCAGTAGAAGCCTTAATCATGTTTTTAACTGTTATATTCAGTCAGTCAGTTAAGTGCAATACGTGATAGACGCTTTGGGCGATCATGTCGCGAAAGAGACATGACTGGCTGAGCAGAAGATTATCCTACATTAGGTTGCCATTGCTTTCTGAGGTAGACTGGTTGCCAGTCAAGGCTATAGAACCCAATCTGTTCTATTATTTAACCTATAACTGGAGAGAAGCGTGCATTTCTAAAGGGTATTTGCGCGTAAACGAATGCAAGGAATTCAACTGGAATTCGAACTCGGTTCCCTGATTTTGTACCACCAAAAGCAAAAAATAAGGTCCAAACTAGAAAGGTTGAATAAAACATGTTTCATTGGTTTTCAACTAAACTGCCATAAATACGTGTACTTGTGTGTGTGTGTGTGTGTGTGTGTGTGTGTGTGTGTGTGTGTGTGTGTGTGTGTGTGTGTGTGTGTGTAACTAATAGGTTTGTGCAATCTGTGTGGCATTTTTTGAATAAAAAACATAACGAGCTAACTCCTCCTGTCAAGAATGCATTGAGATGTTTGTTTGACCTTTAAGATCGAAAAAAGTATCGTTTCTTTTTCAGTTAGAGATTTAACTATGCTATTTTTCTCCCATTTACTGGCAGGTCAGGTTAACAGTACAACATGTTTAAGCCAGTCAAGCGAGAGGGAAACAAAACTCAATTTAGAATTCCCATCATTGTCGCGGCGTCTGTAGACAGTTTATTACAGGAAGTTGTAATTGATAGCAACGAGCATTTTGTTTGCTTCTTATCAGTTTCGTTTCGTTCTTTTTTTAATTTCTTTCTGACTTACAGCTTCTAATGGATTGTGGAGTCGGCTACAATAAGCGTCCACCCTTTTTTACGGTAAATTTTCTTCATTTTTCTTTTTTTGGTTCTGTTCCTTTAAGACTAACCTAACCATTCTTAATGATTTGTCAAATATATAGCCAATGTCAAAATACTCATTTAAAAATTCAAAATTCTTCTTCTTCTTCTTCTTCTTCTTCTTCTTCTTCTATGTGCCCTGTCCTTTCAGGACGTAGGCGATCATGGCTTTCCACGTCTCCCTATCTCTGGTGGCTCTTAGTATGTTTTCTCTTGTTACACCTCGCAACCTCAGGCCCGTCAAATATGTTATCTGCTGCCTTCCTCTGTCTCTTTTTCTATCTATCTGCCCGGTCAGTATCAGGTTCTCTAAGCCGTCCTTCCGCATTGCATGTCCCAGGAATCTCAATTGTCTCTTCCTGATGCTCACTATTAATTTCCTTTTCGTTGCCATTCTTTCCAACACCTCATCATTGCTCACATGTTCGGTCCACGATATCCGCAGCATCCTTCTGTAGAACCACATTTCCGCTGCTTCAAGTTTTTTTCTTCATCTTCGATGATATTGTCCAGCATTCACTGTCGTATTGAAGAACTGACATCACATAGCATTATAGCACTCTCTTCTTTGTTTCTAGAAAAAGTTTCCTGTGTCTTAGTACATTTATCAACTTCTAGAACGCGTCCTTCGCCATGCCAATTCGCCTTTGGATCTCTGTGTCGCACTTTCCATCTGTTATAACACTTATAACACCTAGGTATTTAAATTTTTGTACTTGCTTGATTAGGTACCCCCTACCTGTATTTGGCATTTTGGGTTGTTCTTTTTGCTGAAAATACTTAAGAAAAGCCAATATTTATAAAAGTCTACCTAGTTTCGTATTTTTATTCCCTTAATACCTTGTTTGTTCAAAATGTTCGCTGCCATTAATCTGTACTGTTTAATATTCACAATATAAATTATCATGACTTTTCGGGATAGAGAGTAGAGCGATTTGTAGTTGTTTTCCCCGTGTTTCAAATTCAGAGTTGTTCGTGTCCTGTCATACAAGGCCAGAAAATGAAGTTTAATTGCTATTCAAATCATGGCTCGGGGAAATTTCGTGCCTTTCCCAACAGCTAAAAAACGCAACAAACTAATCCGCATCTTGACGTAACTCCCCGACTCCATCTTGATGTAGCTCCCGGATTTCATCTTGGCATAACTCCCCGTGTCCATCGTGACGTAGCTTGTGGAATCACGTGTATTTTCCGCAGTAGGTTGCTATTGCTTTCTGCGGTAGACTGGTTGCCAGCCAAGTCTATAGAACCCAATTCGACCTCTTAGACTCATAACTATAAGGGGAAGAGATGTATTATATTATTAAGTAGTAATTAGTGGGGGGGGTCATTTTATTTCTTCATAACAATATAAAACTGATCCCCTACTTTATGCCCAGTAGAAGCCTTACTCATGTTTTCAACTATTATATTTAATCAGTCAGTTAGGTGCCAAGCGTGATACACGTTTTTGGGCGATCATGTCTCAAAACAGACATGACTGACTGGGCAGAAGATTATTCCGCGGTAGGTTGCCATTGCTTTGTGCGGTAGACTGATTGCCAGCCAAGACTATAGAACCCAATCTGTCCTGTTATTTAATCCATAACTTGCTTTCCCGCGTTTTCCTGTGATGTATAAATAGCTGACACACACACACAGAGCAGCAGCAGTTTCAGAAGCAGTAGCAGTTCCAGTTCAAATACCAAGCAAGGCAGTTGTCAATTTCAGCTGCCCGCGATAGCGCCATGTTATCGCGGGGTCGCGTTCCTCAATCTCATCTAATTCTCTCACACACCTGCACCAACTGCAGGACGCAATTAGACGCCATTTATTTATTTAACTAACACTTTCACAAATCTCGCAAAATATTATATTTAACACTGACATTTCCTAAGCACACATCGTGTCAAAACTCAATAAGACTAAAAGTCCTACTCACTGTGATATTCAAATTCTGTCTTTTACACAACTAACACCATGAACATTATTCATGATTCATATCTGAAAAATTCTTTTCAGCAACATTTTCTTACATAATTTTCTTAACACGCCGAGAATTCTTTCAACAACAATGAACATTCAAACTGACGTTAAAATCCGTAACTATAATTCTCACACAATCTATGGGAGACAATTTCAAACAACCAAATTCCACATATTATTCAACGCCTATGGATATTATATATTCTTGATAAATATTTGTTAATACCCTGTATTGTTGCAAATTAATGTTTTGTCAACTTCATTTCATTTTCTCTTCGCTTGTTTAATGATGGATTTTCAATGCTTATAAAAACAGTGATAGTTTGTAAGGATTTGGGTAGAAAGTTCCTTTTGGAAGTGGCCTTGTGTCAGGTGAAATCCAACAGAGAAATTATTCCCAATTAACCTTGCAGCATGAAGCACCCACAAGCTCACCTATTTTTCTTGATGTAGCTAGGTGATTTCAGCCGGATGTACATCCACGATTCTATCTTAACAAAGCTCTTCGTCTACATCTTGACGCATCTCCCCATCTCCAACTTGGCGTAGAACTTCACGTAGATCCCTGTCTCCATCTTGACGTAGCTCCCCGTCACCATCTTTGTGTAACTCCATCTTGACGTAGCTTCTCCTCTCCATTTTGACAAAGCTAGCAGTCTTCATCTTGAAGTAGCTCCTCGTCTTCATCTTGAAGTAGCTCCTCGTCTTCATCTTGAAGTAGCTCCTCGTCTTCATCTTGACGTAGCTCCACGTCTCAATCTTGGCATATCCCCTCGTCTCTATCCTGACGTAGCTCTCCAACTCCATCTTGACTTAGCTCCTCGCCTCCATCTTGACGTAGTTCCCGGTCTCCATCTTGACGTAGCTCCCTGATTTCATCCTGACGTAGCCCCACGACTCCATCTTGACGTAGCTCCACGTCTCAATCTTGGCATATCCCCTCGTCTCTATCCTGACGTAGCTCTCCAACTAAATCTTGACGAAGCTCTCAGTCTCCATCTGGAAGTAACTCCCCAATTCCATCGAAAATCCATTGAAAGATAAATATATATTTAAATCTTAACAGATTTTGTGACTGGATAAAAAGGAACGAATCTATATAAGTAACTTTAAATAACTTGTACTGCTTAGCTTTTTGTAGCCCCGCCCTTTCAGACACACTCACAACGTTAATCAGTTCAAATTTTGTCGACGATGTTTTCTTTACCTCCATTTTACTTTCAAATCTCCTTAAAGGTTAACAGTTAAAGCCATTTGAGTAAGTGAATTTCAAAAAAGCGAAAAGAAACTATAATCTGAGGTTAATAATTTCGAGAATTGGCTTGACTTATATATGTGTACTATCCGGTGATAAAACAAATGGTGGTTGGTTTCAGGTAATCTATATATATAAAACACAATCTGTGAGTCTGTGTGTGACTGTCCCTATGCACGCCTACATTTTTAAAGCTACGCCATTCAAACTTTCTAGGGACACATATCTTCAGGGAAGCCAGGTCGACACATACTTTTTCAGTTTAAGTTCAACAATTTTCCCTTTCGCACTTTTGTGACGCTGAAGTGGATGCATTTTCCCTGCAATGTCAGAGAGGTTGGCACCTGGTAGAAAACGTGAAATTGTTATGGCATATGATAAGTTAGAAGTTACAACAAAAGACCCGATTTTTTGTTGGAATACAACTCAGCGTTTCGGAGACATAAACGATCGCAAAAAAACATTTTCCATTAATTTCTGCCGCACCCTGTGTGTCAATTGAAACTATTGTTCGCATATCCAGGCATCAGACCTTGATCTACCTGTGACTCGATTTTGGTTGAGTTTGAGTGAAGTGTCTTGGAGAAATTCATAAAAGCGTGCAAAAGACCACCGAAAATTATTTTCGTCGTTGATCTTTGACAAACTCTGTACATTGATTCGAAAAAAAATTGTGTACCTCAAAGTCTTGGATCTTGATTTACAAGTTACTCGATTTTGATTGTATTCGCATAAGGCGTCTCGGAGGAGAAGAGTTCGTAAATTCTAAGCGTTTCGGTACTTTCTGCAGTATCCTGTAAAACGATTCGAAAAATTTTTGCGTATTTAAAAGGTTCATGTTATGATCGACAAGTGACCAAATTTTGGTTAAAATCGGACCAAGAATTCCCGGGGAGTAGGCTTCGGTAGAAGAGAGGCACATAAACACACACACACACACACACACACACACACACACACACACACACACACACACACATCCATTTATATAAATGTGGTAAACAGAAGAGCAATCGAAGAGAGTACAAACAACAAGAAGAGGCCGTCGGGAGTCTGAAGCCTGAAGTCAGTGAGAGTCTTTTCTGTCTCTTCAGTTAAACATTCTAGACTTTATATTGCCTCAAATCTCCCACGCGTTTTTGCTTTTACGGATTGTCGCTTCATTGACTTTATTTACGACCGGATGTACCTGTCAATTACACCCGGCGGCCGATTGCTTTGGTTGTCGCTTGTTTTTTTTTTCGTTGCACTTTGTTGATTTCATCTACGGTCGGATATATCTGTCAACCATCTTTGTTTTTCGTTGACTTTTATCGGAGGTCGAATACACCTGTCAATCACACTCGCCCTTCAAGGCAACATGTTACATATTTTGACTTTACATTCGATGTCGTATTTCTATGATGCGGTAATTTCTATGTGTTCTTCAATTGTTTGTGAGATTATTTCTTGATATGAGATATTTCTTGTAAAGATGGCAACAAAATCATTAAGCTATGTCTGTATATTCTCTCTTTCTCTCTCTTTCTCTCTCTTTCTCTCTCTCTGTTTAACCCTATTCCTTAAATGATCATGGGTAGGCTCCCAGATAGGGTTTTGGATCTAAGCAGGAATGTATTTCTTAAATCGGCATGGATCAATGAGTCTTTTTAAAAATATTAGTGTCTGTTGTTATGCTAATCTTGTGTAGGCATTTGTGTACGTAACCCGGTAGCGATAGATCTTTGAGAGTATTATCTTAATATGTTCGTCTGGGAATTACTCCTGAACAGTAGCTAAGACTCTTGATAGGACAGTTAGCAAGTTCGTGATATTGCAGGCGACATACACAAGAAACAATATTCGCGCCGTCGATTTTGCAAATTTCAGAATCCCTTTCACTGAATCCGTTCGGCGTAGACGTCGTCGAAAACCAAATCATGTGACAAACAGAAAGTATAATAGCCCAATCGAATCTTTCAATGTTATTGTTCAAATTACTAATCCCGGAATCCCTAAAATAAATATAAATGAAGTCGGCAACTGAAACATCATTAGAACAACGCGCTTCAGAAGGATTACCACCTTGGTTACCTTTTAAACGTCTACCCATTTAAACGACATGCTTACGCCAAAGGTTAGTTAGTTATTTAATCACCATACGTGATACACGTTTGGGTGATCATGTTTTGAAAGAGCCATGACTGACTGGGCAGAAGGTTTTCCTGTAGTAAGTTGCCATTACTTTCTGTGGTAGACTGGTTACCAACCAAGGCTATAGAACCCAATCTTTCCTGCTGTTGAATAGCATAGCTAGAGAGAGAAGTGATGGATTAATACCTTTGTATTTGTGCGTAAGTGAATGCAACGAATTCAACTGGAATTAGAACTCAGCTCTCCGATTTCTCGTTCCGAGCCGGTATCCACTGCGCCACAGCGTACAACTCTACACCCAAGGACATAGCTAAAAATTCAACAGAATCCTCTTTCTCTCTATCTTTTTTTTTTTTTGTGTGTGTGTGTGTGTGTGTGTGTGTGTGTGTGCGTAAATCGCTTCTCTCTTTCACTGACCTTTTATTTAAATTTAAAAGGAACTTTCATATTAATTTCAGCTAAAAGTTTTATTCGTTTTTTATCAATCAACTCTACATTAAAATAACTAACTTTGCTTTTTCATTTGTTTTATTTATACCGTCTGTTTAAAATCATCATTCAACCAGGTATGTGTTGAATTAATATCTTCTAAAATTGTTACAATTTTGTACCGAATTTTTTGGCTTCCCTTCGCCTTTTCTATAAATACTTTCATGGCAATTGTTCCGATGAACTTTCCGCCATGGTACCCAAACTTTATGAATTTAAGGGTTGTATAAAATTGGTGACGAGGCCTCATTATTTTACAGTTGAAACTGCTAAATGCAACTGTTAATTCTATGCTAACATTTTCTTCAGTTGCACTTCTCCCTTGTAGAATTCCCATCGAGACTTGCTTTTCAGCCATCGTCAAAAATTTAAATGCAATGTCAATCGTTGTCTTCTCTTTTCTTGTTCTTTTATTCTTCTAGCATCTTAACAATGTTTTCTTTTTCTCGTCTTCTCTAACATCATTGCATCTTAGTGGCTTTATTAGACCTTTGGGTCGAAATGATTAAAAACAAGGATGAGAAGGATCACGATTTATCTACACGGGCCTTCAAATACATATTAACCTTGCGTTCCTCATCAGTATCCCTTGCTATACGAATTGATGTCAATTTTTTAACCAATCGTACAAGTCAGTCAGTTAAGTGCCATACGTGATGAACGCTTTTGGCGATCATGTCTCAAAAGCGACATGACTGACTATGCAGAAGATTATCCAGCAGTAGGTTGTCATTGCTTTCTGCGGTAGACTGGTTGCTAGCCAAGGCTACAGAACCCAGTCTGTCCTTTTATTTGACTCATAGCTAGAGGAGGAAGAGATGTATTATATTATTAAGTAGTAATTAGTGAGAGGGGTCAATTTATTACTTCACAACAATATAAAAATGATCCTCCACTTTATGCCCAATAGAAGCCTTAATCATGTTTTTCATTTATTATATTCAGTCAGTCAGTTAAATGCCATGCGTGGTACAGAGTAAAAAGAGTGGATAAGGATAGACCCTTTATTGAAAACGGTTACGGTTGAAATGTTCTGGTTTGAGTTTGAGTTTTGTTTAACGACATATCAACACCTCTGTGGGTTATTTAATACCAAAAAGGTAGGGTTTTAAGATATTTTTAATGTTCAGTTATAGTGAGAAGGTTGATTTAGTCAAATTTTGATAAAAAAAATTTTAATTTTATTTTAAAAAAAACTGAAGATGTCTTCTAGATTTGTATTAAAAATGTATTGCTGTATTTCCTTCAAAAATGTGTTATAGGAATAATTTTTTCCTTCAAAAATGTATTATAGCAATATTTTTTTCTTTCAAAAATCTATTATAGCAATATTTTTTCTTTCAAAAATGTATTATAGCAATAATTTTTTCCTTCAAAAATGTATTATAGCAATATTTTTTCTTTCAAAAATGTATTATAACAATAATTTTTTTCCTTCAAATATGTATTATAGCAATAATTTTTTCCCCTTCAAAAATAATTCTTTTCTTCAAAATTGTATTGTTGGTAATATTTATTCCTTCAAAAATGTTTATTTTTCTATAAAAGTTTATTTTTGTATGCACGTAGAGTTTTGACCCCAGATTGGGGGTTAACTATTTGCCCATTGATAGGTGCTACCACTTCGAGTCAGGGTAGACCTGGGAATAACAACAATTAAGAGATGGTTCCATGCTACTCACAACCTGCAAATCAGAGACCTGACTGCCGGATGCAGTTTACCGTCATACCCAGGACCAAAATATTCAGGGAAGCATCTACGCGGGAGTTGTTTTTTTTTTTTTTCTAAAAAGTAACAGTTTATGACAGAAAGCTGCCTGGGGAAACTTTCTCTTTACATTTAGAACACAGAGAGAATGAAGGATTTTCTACTCCGTGGATGTAGCGTGGCAAGTTTTAGTTCTAAAAATAGCTCATGAAAATAAAGAATGAAACTGAATTTCGGATGCTGATCAAATGACAAAAAAATTTTAAATCCCACCAAAGTTAGAAACAAAACAAACTAAAAACTTGACGTGGACAAGAGGAGGAAATGATAGTTTGAATAGGAGAGTCAAGAAAAAAAAAGTAATATACTATTCAAAATATTTTTTATTAATGCTTTTTTAGACTGATGTAATGAATATACATACACCTTGGTTCCCCCTCACAGTAATCTGATTGGCTGGTGTCAGCCATAAATACGGTTGGTTGGTTAGTTGGTTTATTTAACCAGCATATCAACCTTCATTAGATCATTTAATGCTGAAATTGATTTGATTAATTTAGTTTATTTGTTTTATTGTTTTTGTTTGAAGATTCATTAAGATTTGTTTTTAAGGGCAGGGTCCCCAAGTCCTACCCTTGTTATTTAACCCATAACTGGAGGGAAGGGACGGATTAATACCTTTCACAAGGGTACCAGTGCATAAGTGAATGCAGGATATTCAACTGGAATTCGAACTCGGCTCACCGATTTCTCTTTTCGAGCCGATATCCACTGCACCACGACGCACATCCGTCACTAAACGCTTACAGCACCTGGTATTCCCAAGCGGTCACACATCTAAGTACTGACCAGGCTCAACGTTGCTTAACTTCGGTAATTGAGCGAGAACCGGTGTATTCAACGTGATAGGCCGTAAGCCCATAAATACGGACGAAGGCGAGGACACATAGAGGTCTACTACTATTGGTCTACGTCCCACGGTCTGCAACTAGAGGTCTACCTCCATACGACTAGAGGTCGACCACTAGAGGTCTTCGACTAGAGATCTATGTCAGGAGATCTACGACTATTGGTCTACGTCTATTGAGTACGCCTACGTTTCAGGATACTGCATACGACGAGTACCGTCCATTACGTCTACTTGCTAGATTGTCCTACCTGGTTGCATTTGCCTAAACCACTTCCGGGACATATCGCATAGAGGTCTACCGCTAGAGGTCTACAGGTCTACGACTATTGGTCTATGTCTATTGACTATGCCTACGTCTCAGGATATTGCATACGACGAGTACCGTCCATTACGTCTACTTACTAGATTGTCCTACCCGGCTACATTTGCCCAAACCGCTTAGCTACTTCGAATCAGATATATATCCCGTTCCGGGACATATCACAGACAAGATTGTAGAATTTTTTGAAAAAAGATTCCAGAAGCTACAAACATTTTGAGGGAAGCTTACTGCAAAATATACAATGTTTTAAGAAAAGTATTTACTGAAATTATGCATAAGAGTTGCAAGAATCTCGAAATGGGGAAAAAAGAAAACAATAATGATGGAGATATTTGTTACAAACCTAGAGCAAAAGAGTAAAAAGTCTTCCAAAATATGCACCGCCACATCCGATAATAAAACTCGCAATGTATGTGCCAAATGTTTCTATTACTCTAAGGATCATTCACACACGTCCAAGTATCAGTGACAAGCGGTGAGCGTAGGTTTTCAAAACTCAAACTCATTAAAACTTTCATACGCTCTACAATCTTGGAAAAAAGCCTTGTTGTCTTGGCCAAGCGTCATCACTTGATACGGTAGAGTGGGTGGAAACAATTTGCAAAATAAAAACAAAAAAGTGCATGCAAAGTAAGATTTGAAATTGAAACTTCTATCAGACATTTTTATTGTTGTTTGTCTGTCTGACTGTAAACAAAATATTGTGCTAACATAATTCTTTGGTTACGCCATGTAACCTTAAATGGCGAATATAATTAAATGCCTGTGAAGTTCATATTTTTTCAATACTGGCGGGGGTAAGCTTTATACCAGGTGCTCTTTCGTTTCAAATGAGTTCTTTGCCAAAATATTTATTTCTTTTCTTCCTTCTTTTTTTTTATAATAAATTTTAACCAACGATTATCTTTTTAAACAGATTAAAAATAAATTCAGCAGTTTCAAATTTAGTGTTTTCTTTTCTTTCCTTTTTCACGACAATTTTTTTAAATTAAAGTATGCAATATATATATATATATATATATATATATATATATAGCATAATGATGATCCACGTGTATTGTCTTAATATGTATAGGAAAAACTACTAAAAAGTTGTAAGGTTAAAAATGTTTTGTTTTTTTTGACAGTATTTATTTATTTCTATTATTATATATATATATATATATATATATATATATATATATATATATAGTATATCGAGGCAGCAAGTAATTTTCCAGACATATTCTATTAAATATAAGAGACAATGAATGTCTATTATGTTTAATCATGAGCCGTTCTAAACGTCGTATTTTTGCTTTAATTTCAGTTGAAAATAAAGACAAAAATTCTCCAACATTTGGATAATTATTTATTGGTTTTCTTCTAAGCTTTCGGCTCACATGAGCCATCTTCAGAGAGGTAGTTTTAACTGAAATATTATAAAATCCACCATCACCGACGATTTTATTTTGTGTTGACATAAAACTCCGCTTGGCAACGGCAATAGTTACCAAAAAGAATAAACGCAGTTCTTAAGTTTGCGATGCGGTTTTATGACGTCACACCGCGGGATAGCGCGAAATGACAACAAAACCATCTAGTCAAATGCAATGTAATATGTTATTTCCTGTTTTAAAGTTGATTTTATTGAGTGTTGGTTGTTTTGATTTGATGTACATGGCCTTCAATATCTGCAGGTTCCTCTTACTGTGTGTATGAGTAAGGATCACCGTATTGTTGACCAAAATCTGTCTGATATTACCTACATGTTTATGTTTTTCAGAGAAATGTTGTTTAATAGTACTCTGATCAGAAAGATGACATGTAAGTCTACGGGAGAGCGTGGTTGTGGTAAAACCAATATATGTACTAGGTTTTTGAGTAGTATCAGAGATGCAATCTCTGAATGGGCATGTAAATTGGTACACTACATTGGTTTTTTGTAAAGAATTTAGTTTAGTGCCTGTTGGGTTATTATAAACTATGAGGTCAATTGTTTTAAACTTTTTATAATATATAATGAGTTTAATTTGATTATTACTATCCACTGGTTTAACATTTCTACGTATTATGTTTTTGAGAGTTTTTTCATCTTGTTTATAATTATTATGTATAACTTATACTATTGCAACCAAATACATAATAATTATAAACAAGATGAAAAAACTCTCAAAAACATAATACGTAGATATTTATTCGAAAACAATTGAATAAAACAATGTTATTTTATACTTTTTCCATCACGGATTAGAGTGTAGTATCTTTCTAATACCCGGTTTTTTCTTCACAAATCCACCTACATCTCTACCTAAAACAAAAAATATATATATATAATATAAAACGAGAGGGAATTGGAGGAAAACAAGGAAGAGAAATCGAGCGGGTGATAGAGTTTTTGAGAAGAAAATTTAGGAGGTAAAAAATCTTAGATGAAGAAATGAAAACAATAGAAAGGAAAATTCAAAGTGCAGGGGGCTACGTAGAGTGGAGAAAGGCTGGTTAAATATAGGAAATAACAGAGGGTGGGTGATAGGCGGGTGAGGATACCGAGAATGAGGGTTGGGTAGATGAGAGTGTTGTGAGAATAGTTGGGAGTTAGTGTGATAGGAGGTGTCTATTGACCCTACATTTAAACACCTGGAGATTGTAACTGTCGGGAAAGCAGACTTGTGGAAGGGAGTTCCACAGGCGGGAAGCGCGAGAAAAGAAGCTGTTGGAGTAGAATTTACGGTTACATCTTATTTGTTTAACTGTAAAAGGGTGGGACCTAGTTGCTAATCTAGTATCACTGGCGGCACCAGTGATCTAAGCTCATCGGAGCAGAAGCCATGAAAGTCCTTGTAGAAGAGGCACAGGGAAGCCACATCACGCCGGTGTGAGAGTGGCTGCAGCCGGTCTGCCAAGTCAGTATCAACCACGTTACAGATCCTCCTTTGTATTTTGTCTAGAAGCCCAAGGAGAGCAGCAGGGGCACCCGACCAGATATGGCAGCAATATTCAATACACGGGCGGATGGTAGATTTGTATATGTGCAGAATAGTTTCAGGTGGGAAAAATTTCCGGGCCCTGCACAGAGAGCCGGCTTTCATAGCAGCAGATTTGGCAATGGATTCAATATAGTCATTCCATTTGAGGTCCGCCGAGAGTGTAAGGCCAAGGAGGCGTAGTATTTTACTCTCTGGGAGGCTAGCCTGTCCCATGCTAATGGGAGGTAGATGCGAAGGGTTTATATCTATTTGCTATATGTCTATTGTAAATATTGCCCTACTCTATCGTGACGATTTTTATATTCATTTGGCGCAAGTACAGAACATTATTTCTTGGTATTTGTCACAGAACCTGCATTTTGAATTCACATTATTATCTATGATATTTGCCTGAAAATTTCTTGTAAAAAAACTTTGCATTGTTAAACAGTGGCTACTACCCTTCAATATATACATATATTTCCTCTCGGTCTGTCTTTGTCTGTCTGTCTGTTTATTATATATGCCAGGACTTTTACACTTGAACTCTTGAAACTTTTTTCTTAGTCTTTGATGATAATGATGGTCGATTTGTTTTCATTGTTCTGTGGTGATCGAAAAAAGTCCCACAGAATGGTAAATATTCACTATCTCCTCTACAGATTCAGGATTATATTCATGCCAGTTTACAGTTGTTTTTATTCCATAGTCATGGATTATTATTATTATTTTTATTATTGTTATTGTTATTTTTATTATTGTTATTGTTATTTTTATTATTGTTATTATCATCATTACCATTATTATTATTATTATTTTCCTTTTTTAAAGATCTTTACACTGAAATTTACAGATCATTTAAAAATAAATTTTGGATGTGCCTTGTGGTGCAGTGGAACGAGAAATCGGGGAACCAAGTTCGAATTCCAGTTGAATTCCTTGCATTCACTTGGGAAATCCGTTTCTTCTCTCCAGTTATGGGTTCAATAACAGGACAAACTGAGTTCTATAGCCTTGGTCGGCAACTAGTCTACCACAGAAAGTAATGGCAACCTACTGCGGGATAATCTTCTGGCCAGTCAGTCATGTCTCTTTCAAGACATGATCGCCCAAGAGTGTATCACGTATGGCACTTAACAGACTGACTAACACTGAAATTTATTTAAAAAGGATATGACTGTACCCTATTTTTACTATTATTATTTTATTTTAGGGTGTATCAAAAATGTGTTACTTCAAAATCTAGTTTATGGATACAACTGAAGACTGCCAATGATACAAGTATATTATTAACATTTTATTACATATTAGGATGTATTTAATGGATTCTCGATTTTATACAGACATTTACTCCAAAGCGTATTTTATGTACATATCTGTTGTGGAGTAGTTTTCGCACTGAACGTTATAATCGGGCTATGTCGGTTGCTAATGGACTTAACGCACCCAAAATGTTAGGAACTTGGTAATCTTCCACTGTAAGCTGACTCCTTAGTATTCGGCTAACTACCCACTAATATCAACTGCCTTAGTCCAACTATGTCCAAACTGGAACTAACTAATAGTTCTACTGAACTCCAACAGTACTCTAAAGGAGTCTCTAGAACTTCTAAGAACTCCTATGAACTTCCCAAGAATTTCTCGAGTTAACTTCCTGTTAACTCTTATTAATATAAGAGGGAGAGTCCATTATTTGAGGAATAGGTGTGTTTCACCATAACAATATCTGAAGACTATGACGTCACTCACTCTGTTGTAAACATTATTATTATATATTAAAATTTCTAAAATGTATTTATATCCACATTATAATAGTATGGAATAAAGTGAGGGATCAGTTGCTATACTGATTGTAATGTAGAATTGATCTCCCACTTTATACTCACATTACAATAGTATAGAATTTCTTTTTTTAATAATCATATTGCCCCAAGCAAGACATTTTGCTGCCACTGTTGTGCAGGGGATTATATAGAAGGAATGTTATGAGGTTATAGGGAGAGTCAGGAAGTGGGTAAGAGAAGAATTAATGTGGCCATAAAGTGAGGGATCAGCTTTTATATTGATTGTATTGTAGAACTGATCCCCCACTTTATATCCATATTATAATAGCATAGAATTTTTCTTTTATAACCATATCGCCCCAAGCAAAGCATTTTACTGCCACTGTTTTGCAGGGGGTTACATAGGAGGAATGTTATGAGAAAAGATTTACTTAACTCTATTGTGAACGTTGCTGCAAACAAGTGATGCAACAGAATTCTCAATTCTGCCGAAAGCATGAATCATCTTCAGGGTTACAAAATGATCCAAAATATGAATTCAGGAGTTTATAAGCATATTAATAGATGTACGAAAACACTAATAATAAGGAATATTTTTAGTTGTTAAGTTGGCTGATGTTATTCTATCATTCAGTATATAACAATGATATATATATATATATATATATATGAGAATATCTTCAGAGACTATATATTTTTAAGATAAAATCATCTAAACGGTATATAATTTGTATATTTAATGCTCTTCTTTCAAATTTGAAATCAAACTTGATTTGTGGGGCACCGTTCTCTCACGTAAGTATAAGCTAAGCTATTATATTACTGTAGGTCTTCAATAAAAATACGAAATAAAATATAAAACACTAAATAAAATAAAAATACAAAATAAAATAAAAGTACGAAATAAAATAAACATAAAAATCTCCCAGGAGTCCTCGGACAGGAAAGACAATTGATGCATGCGCAAAAAAAAGAGGTCTCCTGGTGCCAAAAATAAACTCGATCTCTTTCTCTATTGGACTTTGGATGGTAAAGACCTGCCAAACTGTTCGGGAAGGAATTTCCCCGAGAAGAGGTCGTTGGAACCAAAAATAAAATCAGTGTCCAAACTGTCCCTCTAGTGTCTCTGTATTTTTTCTTTTCTCTTTGCCTATTTATTTCAGCGGCGAAAGCCATTCAACAAGTTTTGGATGTTAAGGCGAAAGAACCAACCCAGCAGTAATAGCCATAACATTCCATATTGCCCACACTGTAATATCCATGAAGAACGAAGGGAAGATCAGGGAATAAGTTGATTTCTAAAATTCCGAAACAGGAATGTGAATATCAAAACTGAAGAGGTCCTTCTGTAACAGTTGTAAATAATTAATTAAAAACAAAGAAGAGGTTCCTTACCAAAACATTAAAAAAAGGACCAAAATATGTTTAATTTTATCAGTTTCAGAAAAGTAGAGGTACGTTTGATGACGTAAATAAATGTGTCAGTTGTCTTTTAGTGGATACGAACTAAAAATAACTCTCTTTTCTTCACTGTTGGCAAATTCACGAACCAGTGTGAAATATAATTTTGACCAATAATAAAAAAAATTGACTTCGTAATAAAGGAAAAAGACCAAAGCAAATTTCGCGAACCAGTGTGATTTATTTTCTAACCAATGAAAAGAGAACGATTTACAAAACTGAGAGAAAGTAACAAGTCAGAGTCAAAAAATTCTTTGATATAGATAAATAAAATTGAATCAGTCAAATGGAAGTGGGAATCAGATTGGACACCGCCACGATGTAAAAGAGAAATTTTAAATAACTGATCAGACACACATTCGCACTCTCGCCCCTTTTCGCGTGCTATTTTTCTTTATCTCTTCTTCTTCGTCTTCGCCCACTTGCCATCAACAAAATGAAAATAGAAGACAACAACAATAAGACACTTCAACTGACTTCTAAAATTAACGTCGATAAGTACAATTTTCCTTTATTGCTTTTCTTCATCTTACTCGCCGGTCGCAAAAAGAAAAGAAAAGAAGACCTTACTGTTTATTGCACAATACATGGATTCGTCTAAGGTGTACAAATAATCCTGTCTATACAGAGAGCGGGAGGTCGGTTGAGTAGTTGTACCGCCGCTTATTATCCGGACATACTTCTTATCTACAAGATTGTATATATTGATTCCTACTAACAGTTTTCCTAGTATTCCTGAATCTACTAACCGGTATTCCAGGTTGTATATATTTTGTTCAAGATACTTACATTTTATCTCTCTATATCTGTTTTTGTTATTATTATTTTATGTGGCTTCTAAACAAAAATCCACAGCACTTACTACAACAAACTCTGGATTCATTTAACTCTTTACTACTATTTCTGTTAGAACATTTTCACGGTTAATAAATTAATTTCCTACAAATTGATATTATTCTGTTGCATAAATAAATTTTAAACAAACGAAAGCCTTTTATTCTTTCCAACCTTCTGATAATCTTAACTTGTGGGGAATTCATCGATCTCCCCATAGTCTACTACGGGAGCTTAACGAAAATCGAAAAAAAAACCGTCTTTTGAAAATTTGGTCTATTCTACTATTGATACATATGATTTATCGATTTCATGATTGAGTAGTAATCTGTGATGGTAAATGAATGTTGTACGACAATTAAAAACGATCTGTGTACTAATTTGGTTATGATGTTTCTCCAGAGCTTACATTTTGCCAATAAAAATAATGGTCACTGTATGGCAAGCAATAGGCGTGATGCATCTAATTTTCTTCAATAAAAAAGAAATATCATAGACTAGCAGTATAGCGTTGCTCGGGTGTAATGAAAGCTTTAAATCTAATCCATGGTCCTGGAGCTCAGACTCTTTGGACGTTGGCACGAAAGACTAAAAAGCAATAGTTGTTTCCAGTTAAAGCGAAACCGAAGACTGAAAGAAAAATGAATGGATGTAAGTCAAATATTGATTTCCTCGTATCGATATCAAATAAGTTTTTTTCGTCGTAAACTGAATTTTGAATGATAAATAAGTCCTGTAGGTAAATGGTATCATAGCTGAAACTAAGAACTACAATTATACCTATTAGGGCCAAACCCGAATCATAAACTAAAATAAAAGGGCTGAAAAAAATACAGACATACAGGCAGATAAACAGACACACACACAAACATCTTGCCTTTTATATATATATATATATATATATATATATATATATATATATATATATATTATCGATTTTCTGCACTTTTGTAAGAACTGCATCCTTGAAACTTCTGAATTATATATATATATATATATATATATATATATATATATATATAAAAGGCAAGATATTTGTGTGTGTGTTTGTTTATGTGTCTGTATGTTCTTTATACAAATCCACAATTTTTATCCGATTCTCACCAAACTTCACACACATATTCTTTAGGCTGAGTCTGAGCTCCAGGACCATAGATTAGTTTTAAAGCTTTCATTACACCCGAGCAACGCCAGGCTATACTGCTAGTAATTAAATAAGGCAGATGACACATTAAAGAGACTTTTATATAGGAATTGATGATGAATAATAAATCTGTAACTGATTGAATCATGTCTATTCATGATACAGATATTTATCCTCAAATAAAAACGCACAATATATACATCATTGCTTCAAATATTATTTTTTAGTGAATACTCATGATTGAAATAGGTGCCCTGTTTTTATTTTAAACAGTGTTTACTATCTGCACTAAAGAAATCTTAAAGAAAATGTGCTCTTAGGCAGTGTTCCCATTTGATCCTTGCAGTGGGGCACACTTTCTTTAAGATTTCTAATACTTCAGTGATCGGAAGAATATATAGGAGATCTCTTCCACAATAAGAGAAAGAAACCAACAATACACAGAGATATCGACTGACCAGAAATATTAAAATACAAAGTGGAAGGTGCACTGGCCAAACTGAATAGAAACAAAGCAGTTTGACCAGACAGCATTCTAATGAAGATGTTAGCAGCCTTAGAGAACTACAAGGGATAGGAAGATGTGGGGGCCATGATCACCAATGGCATAAAGGAACACGACACATAGATGAAGAAATTTTGCAAACTACGTTCCAACCTTTATATTTTACTTCTTCACAACAAACAGATCAAAAGTAACTCCTTGTTGTTTTATAATATTTACACGTCATGTCGGCTTTAGTTGTGCTATTATGTACTGAGTACTTTTCACCAACACTCATTTTATGCTCTCCCCTACCTCTCTCTCTCTCTCTCTCTCTCTCTAATAGATAGACTTAATTGGAGTAGATAGACTAAACTATCGCCCGGTTCACACTCCACCCACGTCTATTGAACAGGTGAAGAGGCTCATCCCTTGTTTCCTGTTTAGGATGTGTTTTCCAGTTTTTCTCTTTTCCAATATTTTCACTCTTACGTAGCCCCCTGCGCATCAGTGGCATTTTCGCCTTGCTTGGGGTGATATGATTAAAAAAAAATATATATATATATATATGTGTGTGTGTGTGTGCATGTGTGTGCGCGCGTGCGTGCATGCGTGTGGATACATATACATATATATTAACTAACATTACCGTCCAACATGCACCTAAACAGACAAGCGTTTCTAAACAAGCATACACATTCGCCATTAACTATTTTACTATTCAAAGTATTCCACGCACATACAGTTAAAAATAAAAACTATATTATATCTGTTGAGATAATATAACTTAAGAATAGTGTTTTTTTAATACGGAATTTTATTCAATCCATACCTAACTATCTTCTTTCGATCCCAGCTAGAAGCAAGTGGATGCCTAGCCACACAGATGAGCTGTGATACAACGAAACAGGCTTGTATGTGAATGAATATTATGCTCTCATTACGATTGAGAGCTCTGGAAAGGAAAATTTTAAAAACAGTTTCCACTTCTACGATTTGCGCGTTACTACTCAGCAATGAATTGAGTTCTTCCGGTGACTGGCGTGCGTATACACCGCTTATATATAAAACGCTAAAATCCCCCCTCTCTTTCTCTCTCTGTCTCTCTCTCTGTCTCTCTGTCTCTCTCTCTCTCTCTCTCTGTATGGCTTAGAGAGTAGGGACTCGACTCACACCAAATCGGTAGAGTTTCGATCCCGCCGAGAAGCAATTGGATGTCTAGCCACACTGATAAGGTGTGATACAGCGAAACAGGCTTGTATGTAGATGGCTAATATATATATATATATAAAATAAATTTCGATGTTTGAACATCGAAATTTATTTTAATTTCTTTTATTTTATAATTGGCTCTGTAATTTTATTTACATTGAGCTCTCCACCTGTATCATTTTCTAATATTAAAATATTAATATTAATATTAATTAGGATCGGGTCTTTGGGATTTACCTTCCTGCTTTTCCTTTTGGATTAAAGTTATTTTAATATATATATATATATATATATATATATATAATTTTGTTCATTAATAAATGAGCAGGTCCGTTATTTTATCAGTCGGTTATAAATATTAGTATTTAATTTTTATAAGCGTCAAGTTTCAATCCTCGCCTGACGATTGCCTCGTTCATGGAACTCAGCGTTTTACCAAAGAGTGAGCAGCAAAATATATATTCATTATTAGTAGAAATTTTAGTTCGGTTACTATACATTGAGCACTGTTTTGTTACCACCAGCATTCACTTTGTGCACTATTTCATATATATAGATATATATGTGTGTGTGTGTGTGTGTGTGTGTGTGTGTGTGTGTGTGTGTGGACATATATAATTTATCAATTATTCAATTACCTTGCTGTATTTATGTATTACATCTGCCAGTGTTTGCCCCTATAATTTAACATTATATCATTCATGCTTTAATACCAACTGCAGCTTGAATGATATAATGTTAAAATCGGCGCCTCATGTATTTCTATAAATGTGATCAATCTCGTTCTGTAGACCGCAAGTTCTTCCCCAAGTTACAAATTTGATTAAATAAACCTCTTTTCATTGGCGAGCAGTGATATCTGCCTCAATCACCGACTTTTACCTGACACTTAAGAAAAGTTTTTTTTTTCTTTTAAAAAATGTGTCAGCGTAATTGCATAGCGGGTTAGGTTTCTGCATTGCGTCAGGAAAGTCGATGAAAAGGCATGGCACAAAGTAGGAAGATTTTTTATTCCTCAAATCTCGTCGAGTTCGTCTAGTCTAAGAAACAAAATCTCGTCAAAAAAATAATAAGCTGCTATCAAATTTGAGAAATATAATAGGGACATGTGAAATTACATCAGATTTCTAGCTTCAGTTAAGATAATTACCAAATGGGTAACTGCTTGATTGAAGCTTATTTGTTGTTTGTTTTTCAATCCATAATATATATATATATTATTATTATTATTATTATTATAGAAAAACGTACAAAGAAAACGGTATCACTAAAGACTAAAATCATAAAGTTCTACCGTTAACAAAACGTTAAACAAAGTCGTCAGACCCAAAAGGTAACATCAAATGGGTAAAGGGGGGATAAAAAAAGAAACAAACAAAGCAAAAGCTATGTTTGAAAGAAAAAAAAACCAAGACGAAAACCTTAACAAAAAAGAGCTCTTTTTGTTGTTGTTGTTGTTGTTGTTGTCTTCAATAAAGGTTGTTTTACCCTTGGTTTTAATTTGGTATCATCTTATCTGTCTATTTATTTGCTGTTTTTTGACTAATTTGTTAGCCTTTGTCCTGACGTGTTAAACAACCAATACAGGGTGGGGCAGAGCAACTTCCTTATTTGGAATAACAAATAAAACAAAAGTAATGCAGATATACATGTAATTCTTTAAACAGCATCAATTACAACATTTAAATTTTATGTTTTACAAGCTTTAAATATGACATCAGTCAGATGACGTGCATTCTGCTCAATACACTGGGTTAATCGTCCAGCATATCACTGGGTATGTTGGCGACAGCTTGACAAATGTTGCTCTTCGGGTTTTAGGATGATCGTTGCAAACAATTGACTTCAGGTAGCCCCCATAGAAAATAGTCACAGGGTGATAAATCAGGGGACCGTGCTGGCCAATGCAGATCGATTGAGCCAACGCTTGAAAAATATGTCTCAACAGCAAAAGCGCGTTCCAATATCGGCCACTCCATGATGCGCACTGAGGTTCCTGTAAAGTAAACAGAAACAAACTTTAAATCCCGCACTCCCCACCATCCTCGGAGCAACCATCGCTTCAGGGCGTCAAATTCAAATAAGCAAGTTGCTCTGCCACACCCTGTATAACTTCAAAAATTCAAAAATAGATGACGCCTCCTTTCGAAGTTCCAAGAAATTAACGGATTCTAAACTTAACAGAAAAACCCTAAATATTGTTTTATGTGTATTATAATTCTAGTTTAGATGATAATGTCTATTTTCAAGTGGGTCTATACGCATGCGCGGGTGTGTGCATGTTTAGTAGATATGATGTTTGGTCGTTTTTAGCATGTTGATTTAGAAACGTTTTACATACAGTTTATCTAATCTAAACTTATTTATAAATAGAACTTTGTCTGTGTGTGTGTCAGTTACCTATAGACACCGAAACGGCTGAACCGATTTTCTTGAAAATTTACACAGTTGTACTATAAGCGTCTGCGAGTGTTCTTAGCTAGGTTTTGTGTCGAGGTACCCCCGATAAATATCGAAAATCGATAATCGAAAAGATCGGGTTATAGAAGGAGTGGTCCGATTTTAATCAAATTGATACACTCATAAACAAAGACATAACAAACGATATTCAGAAGTGTCAAGGTTACAGTTCTTACAATAGTGCAGGAAACCGATAATATATATAAAAGGCAAGATGTTTGTGTGTGTGTCTGTTTATCTGCCTGTATGTCTGTATTTTTCAGCCCTTTTATTTTAGTTTTTGCTTTGGGTTTGGCTCTAAATAGGTATAATTGTAGTTCTTAGTCTCAGCCATGATACCATTTACTCAGAGGACTTATTTAGCCTTCAAAATTCAGTTTACGACGAAAAAACTTATTTGATATCGATACCAGGAAATCAAAATTTGACTTACATCCATTGATTTTTCTTTCAGTCTACGGTTTCGCTTTAACTGGAAACAACTATTGCTTTTTAGTCTTTCGTGACAACGTCTAAAGAGTATCAGCTCCAGGACCATGGATTAGTTTTAAAAGCTTTCATTACACCCGAGCAACGCCGGGCTATACTGCTAGTTTTAGATAATCATATGTTAGATTGAATACAGCTTGCTAATTTAGCATAATGATTTTGATGTACGCTTATATTTATTCGCAATTACTCGAAGTAATCTCGACGTAAATGTTCTTTTTTAATTAGGGAGACATTTGTAAAATCAAATTTATGAACAGTTTTATTCTTGCATATTACGAGCGAGTTTAAATGATTGTCCAAACGTAAATCTCTTTCATGTTCGTAGATACGGACTTTTAGATTTCAAAATGTCTCCCCGAAATAAGTGCTTTTACATTGTAAGCAATTTATTTGATGAAATGATTTATTGTCGCTGTCATTACATCGTCAATTCTAGAAAACAACCGTGCAAATTTCACAAATCAAAAAAAAAAAAAATGTAGACACCCAAGCTATGATTTCTAACATCAACAACTCAACATTTATAGTCCTACTCTCTAATACTCTTTCTAAATGAATTAGTTATGCTTAATTCTAGGGTATTTATTACGATGTCCAAGATATCATATCAAGGAGATACGAATAGGAAGAAAGATTAATTGAGATACCGGTACTTATTAAATTAATTAAATTAATTAATGTATTATTAATCCGACATTTGCATTGCTTCAAACGTTATTATAGTGGATTATGTTAAGGACTCTCCCGTCGATTTCGACGTATTATCTTTTTTTTTTTTTTTTAAATCATATCACCCTGATGTGCAGGGGGCTACGTAAGAGTGAAAAGATTGGAAAAGAGAAAACCAGAAACCACATCCTAAACAGGAAACAAGGAATGAGTCTCTTCACCTGTTCAATAGACGTGGGTGGAGTGTAAACCGGGTGATAGTTTAGTCTATCTACTCCAATTAAAAAAAAGAGAAAGAAAAAGAAAAAAAAGGAGTGAAAAGATTGGAAAATATGAGTGTCTAACTCAGTTAGACTGCCACACAAAGAATTGTTTTGAGTGAAGGCTTGTGCAGCACCATCCAATTTTTTGGAACTGCTGATAACAAACAATCGATGCATTAGTTCGCCACAGATCGCATGAACAGCAGACCTCAGTTATTTAACCCATAACTGGAGAGAAGGGACGGATTAATACCTTTCACAAGGGTACCAGTGCGTAAGTGAATTCAGAGTGTTCCACTGGAATTGGAACTCGGCTCACCGATTTCTCTTTCCAAGCCGACATCAACTGCACCACAACGCACAACCGTCAAATAACGCTTACAGCACCTGGTATTCAAAAGCAGTCACCCATCAAAGTACTGACAAGGCTCAACGTTGTTTAACTTCGGTGAGTGAGCGAGAGTCGGTGTATTCAACGTGATATGACAGCAAACTTATTATAGTGGATACTCTTGTTTTAAATAAACGAATCAAAACGGTGTTTTCTTCTACTAATTAAAACGCAGGTTCGATTCCTGTCGGAGAGCATATTTTGTTTATTAAAATTTCTCAAATACGAAGCGTGATAGACGAAATACACACTGTATAAAGCAAAGATAAAAATGAAGCGTTTATTTCTAATACGAGTATCCACTATAATGACGCTTAAAGTAATATATATATATATATATATATATATATATATATATATATATATATAGTGGGGGGGGGCAAAAATATCTAATATATACAAGTCTGACTAAAGAACAACGAAAGTTCTTTGTTAAAGATTTTGAATTTATTTTTTCGGACTATTTCCCTGACTTATGTTACATATTCAAATATAATTTGACCAACGTCTGCAACTATTAGGACTTGTAAATTATTACCAGGTTGTGCGTTGTGGTGCAGTAGATATCGGCTCGGAACGCGAAATCAGGGAGCAGAGTTCAAATTCCAGTTGAATTCCTTGGATTCACTTACGCGCAAATACCCTTGGGAAAGGTATTAATCCGTCTCTTCCTTCCAGTTATGGGTTAAATAACAGGATAGATTGGGTTCTATAGCCTTGGCTGGCAACCAGTCTACCACAGAAAGCTATGGCAACCTACTGCGGGAAAATCTTCTGCCCAGTCAGTCATGTCTCTTTGGAGACATGATCGCCCAAGCGTGTTTCACGTATGGCACTTAACTGACTGAAACCATAATCAAACAGTTTTCTTTTTTGTGCTATGTCAGTTTCATCGTTTTTCAAATATTGTGTCTTCGCGTGCCATGTTGGTTTTTAAAAGTATCGCGTTCTCACTTAGAAGTTCGTGTTGTCGTTTAATCTTTCCCTTACATACGCATAAGGATTGCTCCGAAAACAAAGGCATTCTATTTTATTATATTGACCCATTGCAGATTTTATTTTTGATGGTACGGAAGTAGATTTTTAATCTGCTTACCATAATTACTTCGCCTTGTTTTGTAGATCGCAGTCTGAAGAAGTCTTGTGGAAAAATTATACCTATCGATATTTACGATGTCGAAACAGTGTATTTGAGCACAGTGAGGCTGTGGGTAAAGTCTTTCAACAATAGTCACAGAAATGTGGATTACAAGCTACATAACCGGTTGTATCCGTGATAAAAAGAACACTTTGAAAGAATAACACTTTGTAAGTGAAAACATTCTCCAGAATTGTTATTGATCTCTGTGTATCTCTTGCAGTTTCCCTGAATATCAAAGACACTATTTAGTTAAAACTTCCCAACTCCTGCTATCTACCTAGGATTCCTTGACAAAATCTAACGGAGAATCTGTAATGTGATAGATCCCGACTTGGCAGCACAGAAACAGTCACTTTTTCACCGGCACAATGTAGCTTCCCTGTGTCTCTTCTACAAATACTTTCACAGCTTTTGCTCTGATTAACTTAGCTCACTGGTGCCCCCTATATACGAATTTACTCGAGCCACAAGATTAGCAACTAGGTCCCACCCTTTTACTGTGAAACCAATAAGATGTGAACGCAAATTCTACTCTAATAGCTGCTTCTCCCGCACTTTCCGCCTGTAAAATTCCCTTCCATTTACTTGCTTTCCCGACAGCTACAATCTTCAAGAATTTAAATGTTAAGTCAAAAGTCATCTCCTATCTCACTAACTTGCATCTTCTCTCTCTCTCTCTCTCTCTCTCTCTCTCTCTCTCTCTCTCTCATATGCTTTTTTCTTCGTCCAAGCCACTCCCATCAGTATTCTCATCCTTTTCCTACCCTCTTCCTGATAACCCCTGTAACCTGTAACTCTTTCTCATGACTTACCTTCTTTGTAACCCCCTGCTCAACAGTGGCAGTAAAATACCTTGCTTGGGGCAACACGATTATAACAACAACAAAAAAACTCCTTCCTTCACAAAAATCAAAAAAAGAAAAACTAATGATCAGTCATTTATTGGAGCAAGAAATGGCTTGCAAATTGTAACAAAGGTGCTATCTTTTAGACATCATAGACAGTGGCCGCTCTAGGGTTGCTGGCACCACGAAAAAGCTGAATTTCGGCGCCCTTACAAACATAATTTTTAAATTTTCATAAGGAGAACAACTGAAAATGTAAACCAATGAGTTTATTACGATGTACAACCAAAGAAAAATATTTATTGTCCTAACTAAAACATTTTCCTAGCCTTTTTGACCAGCAAATCTTTTTATGGCGCTTTCTACAGCTATATTTTTATAAGACCATTTTTTATTGACAAAAATATCCAAAGAATTTAATCTGTCTTGATAAATGGACGACCGGAAATATCTATTCCATAAGCTTTAGTTTTGGAAGATATTAAACGCATGACACGTCTATTGAACAGGTGAAGAGGCTCATCCCTTGTTCCTTGTTTTGGATGCGGTTTCTGTCTTTCTCTTTTCCAATCTTTTCATTCCTATCTAGCCCCCTGCGCTTCAGTGGCGTTACCGCCTTGCTCGGGGTGGTATGATTAAAAAAAAAAAAAAAAAAACATAGCAGTATGATGGCGCCATCGGCCTTGATGTCGCCCCCGGTCGACTGCCTGAGTTGTCAGTACCTTGAGCCGGCTCTGATCATAGAGACTCATTTTCCTTTTGTTGTGGAGTAGTTTTCGCACTGAAGGTTATAATCGTGCTATGTCGGTTGCTAATCAACTTAACGCACCCAAAATGTTAGGATCTTGGTAATCTTCCACTGAAAGCTGACTCCTTAGTATGTGGCTAACTACCGACTAATATCAACTGCCTAGTAGTTCTACTGGCCTTCAATAAAACTCTAAAGAACTCCTATGAACTTCCCAAGAACTTCTAAGAACTTCCTCCGTTAACTTCCTGTTAACTCTTATTAATATAAGAGGGAGAGTTCATTAACTGAGGAATAGGTGTGTTTCCCCATAACACCTTTCCATCAGCACCGCTGATGCTAACCTTCAGGAGACCAACTGTTTGCGCCATTTTAGTCTCACATGTTCCCTTGGCATTAAGTGGGGTGATTATATTAAATCTGTTCCCAGGAACGAGGGTTAAATGAGTCGTGCCAAACCATTCTTCCTGTCATTCGTCCGTGCATTTAATATTGCTGCTATATTTGGTCTTGTGCCCCTACAATATATCTCAAGGTCTTCAACAAAATCCAAAGAATCTATTACTAGTAGGGATTTTTTAAGCGTAGCTCAGATGTGGCACAAGGCCGAAAATACGGGGCACCCAGTTATGACTAAACTCACTTTTCAGTCGTAACTGATCTAGTGAGACGAACTTGTTAACCATGTACACCATGTCAAAATGCTCAATTAAGTTGATTTTCTAAGGGTAGCTTAGACATGGCCTTAAGCAGAAAGTGAAGATCAAATTTATTATTAAGCTATAATCCTTGCTAACCATTAAGCCACGTCTAAGTTCCCAGAATCTACTGTTGGTAGGTTGTAACATTTTTTGCTGGTAATGCAATTTGAATCGGCATGAACCCACTTGTCCCTTTGCACGTGACTTTTCTCCTAAGTATATCGACGAATTTGAGCGAATGCATAGAGACCATCTTTCTCGTAATTACTGCCAAGGCAAAATTCGGTTGTTTAAAACAGATGAAAAAATATGTGCATCTATCGAGTTTTCCTGAGTTCACTGTGTCTCGGTTGACATTTAACACATCTCTCGATAACTTTTTTTAAAAATCGTTTTACCTTAAGCAAGGCGGTACCTCGACTGGTACGCAGGGGGCTACATAAGAGCAAAGTAAAGGTTTAAGCAGGAGGAGAGCGAAGAGAAAGACGAACCGGTTACTGGCGTTGTCGGGGACAGGGCAAGAGAAGGATGGTAGAGTGAGAAAGGAAAAGAACAAGATACACGAGGTGATGGGGAAAGGACGAGGGAAGGACTGGAGTCAAGTGGACAAGAGATGGAAATTGACGTTGCAATTAAATTCTTGGAGATTGTAGCCGTCAGGGAAGCAAGTATACGGAAGGGAATTCCACAAGCGGGAAGTGCGAGAAAAGAAGCTGATGGAGTAGAAGTGGAGGCTGCATTTAGTTGATTTAACTGTAAAGGGGTGGGACCTTGTTGCCAGTCTAGTTGCAGGAGTAAATTCTTGTGGAGGGAACATCAGTGAGCTAGGCTCGTCGGAGTAGAAGTCATGAAAATATTTGTAGAATAGACAGAGGGAAGCCATATCCCGTCGGTGAGAAAGTGGCTGGAATCGAGCTGCCAGGTCGGAACCAGTCACATTACAGATTCTCCTTTGGAACCTGTCGAGAACACTGAGATAAATGGCAGGGGCGCCAAACCAGATATGACAACAATATTCAATGCACGGTCGGATAGTTGATTTGTATATGTGTAGGACTGTCCCAGGCGCAAAAAACTTCCTGACAGATACAGTGACACAATCTTCCTAGCAGTGGATTTAGCTATTGACTTAATTTAATAGTTCTACTTGAGGTCGGAAGAGAGGGTGAGACCGAGGAGGTGCAGTATATTCAGGGAGACTCGCTTGGTCCATGCTGATGGGAGGGTAGGAGGGGTTGCCTGTGGTAACTTGACAGATAGTAGTTTCATTTTAGAAGCATTAAAATTTACAAGCCATTTCTTACCCCAGTCTATCACAGAGTGGAGGTCCCTCTCGAGAACAGCAGCGAGGTTATCTTGGCCGCCTCGCCAGATTTCTTACTGAGACGGGAGTAAATGGTAGTGCCATCAGCGTAGATACCTACTTGGGATTTGATCACGTCGGGGAGGTCGTTTATTAAGATCGGAAAGACTGTCTGTGGTGATTGACAGATAGTAGCTTCGTTTTAGAAGCATTAAAATTTACAAGCCACTTCTTACTCTAGTCTACCACAGAGTAGAGGTCCTTCTCGAGAAGGGGAGCGTGGTTATCTTTGGCCGCCTCGCCAGATTTCTTATTGAGGCGGACGTAAATGTTAGTGTCATCAGCGTAGATGCCTACTTGGGATTTGATCACGTCAGGGAGGTCGTTTATGAAGATCAAAATGGGCGTCGGGCCTCGGATAGAGCCCTGGGAGACAGAATGAACGCCATCCTTTGAAGAAAGCATTACGCGCCCAATTTTCTTGTAGTTCTCGGTAGCACCTTACCAGTTTACATATACCGTTTTGAAACTGATATTTTCTTAAATTATTTCAATTTTGCCATTATTGTTGCAGTGGGCTCGATTTCTTTTTCACTTTCCGGCTGTGTAAACATCTTTGAACAATCCTCCATTGTTATAGTATTGATATTTTCACCTAGTGGATTAAAATAACGCTTTAAGTAATGAGTAAATAACGTTAAAGTCAACAATGGATTAAAACAATGTTAAATAAACAATGGCTTAAATAAATGTAAAGCAAACAGCGGCTAAAAGAACTGTAAAGTAAACAATGGCTTTTAAGAAAGTTAAAGTAAACAACATGTTAAGTTAAAGTAAATAACAGGATGTGCTCTGCAGTGTGTGGAATCGAAACGACAAATCGGGGAGCCAAGTTCAAATTGCAGTTGAATTCCTTGCATTCACTTACGCACAAATAACTTTGGGAAAGGTGTTAATCCGTCTCTTCCCTCCAGCTATGGGTTAAATAATAGGACAGATAGGGTTCTATAGCCTTGGCTGGCAACCAGTTTACCGCAGAAAGCAATGGCAACCTAGTGCGGGACAATCTTCTACCCAGTCAGTCATATCTCTTTCGAGACATGATCACCCAAATCGTGTATCACGTATAGCAAATAACTGACTGATAGTTAATAGTTGAAAACATGAATAGGTTTCTACTGGGCATAAAGTGGGGGATCAGTTTTATATTTTTATGAAGTAATAAGCTGATCCCCACTAATTACTACTTAATGATATAATACATATCTTCTCCCTCTAGCTGTGAGTCAAATAACAGGGTTCTATAGCGCAGAAAGCAATGCCAACCTACTGCGGGATAATCAGTCAGTCATGTCTCAAAGGAGACATGATCGCCCAAAGCGTGTATCACGTATGGCACTTAACTGACTGACTTAAAGTAAACAACGGCTATAACAAAACTAAAGTAAGCAATGGTTTAAAAGAACATTAAAATCAACAATAGATGAAAAAACTGCAAACTTAAACAACGTAATAAGCGTCACAGAATAAAACTAAACAAGGATTTTTTGGGAATGTCGAAGCAAACAAGGGCCGTTAAAGTAAACAACAGTTTAAAATTGTAGTTTTCCGCCTAACTCTTGCAGCTTTGTTATTATTTGTTGCTGAGGCTAATTCTTACCTGAAAGAAGAAAATACTTAAGTCATGGCCAAATGAAACAGTAATACCTTTTCCCCATGTGCCTTCAACATTTATACATTAAGTTAATTGCCTTTACTTACCTCTAGAAATGCACAACCTCACACCTCGCTACCCACTTTGCCACACTCCTACTTACATTCTTGCCTACCTACCTACCTATCTATTCATACAAACGCGCTAATTTACATGCGAGTTGATAGATGAAAACACACTCGAATTCAAGTAATTAAATCTTCATGGAAACTCATTCATCATTCAAACGGATATAAGTTAGAGAATACCTTCCCAATGAGACATCCAATTAGGATCGCACCAAAAGACAAACGAATGGTGGGCAAAAAGAAAAAAAAAATAATAATGATGACCATTGCGCTTAAAAGGTCAAACGTAAAGCAGCTAGAATTTACTCAGTTTACTTTAAAATTGGTCATATTTACTCAGCTTTGGTTAGTAAAGAATGACATCACAAATATGGGGTTCCCAGTGAGGATTAAAGAACTTATACTGCATGCATACGGATAGAATATAAAGGGGTGTAAGACAAGTCTGTGTCTTCTCACCGGACTTATTGCACTAGACCACATGCGGCAGTAATATCCAAGACATGGATGAATGGTAGACTTAGAAATATTTAAGATTGGTTCTGGAGATAAAATTTTTCTAGCACAATACAGTGAACCAACTTTCCTAGCAGATGACCTAGCAATATAGTCTTTCCACTCCATGCCAGCAAGGAACTTTACCCGATAAAATTATTAGCAATATATATTTAGAGAAAAAGGACAATCAATACAACATTAGACAATATATAAAAAATACATTTTTTAATAAAATTATTAACAATATATATTTAGAGAAAAATGACAATCAATACAACACTACAAAATATGTAAAAAATACATTTTTTATAACATTACTAGCAATATATATTTAGAGAAAAAGGACAATCAATACAACATTAGACAATATATAAAAAATACATTTTTTAATAAAATTATTAACAATATATATTTAGAGAAAAATGACAATCAATACAACACTATATAATATATAAAAATACTTTTTTTAATAAAATTACTAGCAATATATACTTAGAGAAAAATGACAATACAACACTACACAATATATAAAAAATACATTTTTTTAATAAAATTAATAGCAATATATATTTAGAGAAAAATGACAATCAATGCAACACTACACAATATATAAAAAATACATTTTTTTAATAAAATTAATAGCAATATATATTTAGAGAAAAATGACAATCAATACAAGACTGATTGCACACATATAGCAAGGCAATTCTGAGTGAATTAGAAATTCGACAAGAGTTTATCATTTATGTTACTATCCTAATACGTGATCTCGACATAGTTTTTAGGAAAGTTAATACAATTTAATAAAAGATCGCTGTATCATCATAAAGATGAATAGATATCTACGATTTCACATTTGATAAGTGTAGCTTTTACTTTATCATTAATATTTGCCAAACCATTTTTGTCAAACGAATCCTCGCAGAGATTAGTAAAGGATGTCACTTGTTCCTGTACTAATCTCAGGAAAGATTTTTCTGACGCAATCTAGTAGACACGCTTGTGTCCAAGCCGCATGCACCCTCGGTGAGTTAAACCAGCTTCCTTCCCGACGGAGAAAATTTCATTGGGATTTGTTTAAAAACAGGGCCCCAAGTCCTACCCTGTTATTTAACGCATAACTGGAGGGAAGAGACTCATAGCACGTCTTCTCCTGTTACACTATCCAAACCCCCTCTGCCATCCACTAGGTCAAGCCCATAAATCTTGAATAAAAATGTATAGAAAATAACATGGCCACAAAATGAGGGATCAGTTTATATATCGATTATAATATAGATGTGATCCCCCACTTTATATCCACATTATAATTTCTTATAAACAGTTGGCATGTATCTTTTTCTTCTATGTGCCCTGTCCTTTCAGGACATAGGCGATCATGGCTTTCCACATCTCCCTATCCCTGGTGGCTCTTAGCATGCATTCTCCTGTTGCACCACCCAAACACTGCTCTACCATCCACTAGCTGAAGCCCAAAAATCTAGAATATAAATGTACAGAAACTAGCATGGCCATAAAATGAGGGATCAGATTATATATTGATTATGATATAGATTTGATCCCCCACTTTATATCCACATTATAATTTCTTATAAACCGTTGGCATATATCTTCTATGTGCCCTGTCCTTTCAGGACTTAGGCGAACATGGCTTTCCAAATGTATAGAAACTAGCGTGGCCATAAAATGAGGGATCAGTTTATATATTTATTATTAGATTTGATCCCCCACTTTATATCCACGTTATAATTTCTTATAAACAGTTGGCATATATCTTCTTCTTCTATGTGCTCTGTCCTTTCAGGACGTAAGCGATGATGGCTTTCCACGTCTCCCTATCCTTGGTGGCTTTTAATGTTTTCTCCTGTTACTTCACGCAACCCCCGCTCCGTCATCCACCTGATCAGGCCCTTCAAATATGTTATCTGCTACCTTTCTCTGTCTCTTTTTCCTTCTATCTGGCCTGTCAGTATCAGGTTCTCCAAACCCTCTTTCCTCATTGCATGTTCCAGGAACTTCAGTTGTCTCTTCCTGATGCTCACTATTAATTTTCTTTTCGCTGCCATTCTTTCCAAAACCTCATCATTGCTCACATGCTCGATCTATCCTCAGCATCCTTCTGTAGAACCACATTTCCGCTGTTTCAAGTTTTTTCCTCATCTTCGATGATATTGTCCTGCATTCTCTGCCGTATTGAAGAACTGACATCACATAGCAATCTAGAACTCTTCTTTGTTTCTAACGAATTTGTCCTGTGTCTTAGTACTTTACTCATCTTCTGGAACGCGTCCTTTGCCATGCCAATTCACATTTGGATCTCTGTGTCGCACTTTCCATCTCCTATTAGAACACTTCCTAGGTATTTAAAATTTTGTACTTGCTTGATTCTAGTATCCCCTACCTGTATTTAGCATTTTGGTTGGTTCTTCTCGCTGATGACCATGCATTCAGTTTTCTTGCCGCTTATTTGAAGTCCTTTTTTGTCACTCTCCTCTTCTATAACCCGATTTTTTCGATTATCGACTTTCGATATTTATCGGGGGTACCTCGGCACAAAACCTAGCTAAGAACACTCGCAGACGCTTATAGTACAACTGTGTAAATTTTCAAGAAAATCGGTTCAGACGTTTCGGAGTCTATAGGTAATGGACACACACACACACACACACACACACACACACACAGACACACACACACAGACAAAGTTCCATTTATAAATTAGTTTAGATATAATATAAATTATATTTTAGAACATGTACAAATTTTTTATATATCCACTACAAATCGTACATTTGTTTCGACATGAAACTACAATGTCTCATCAGGTAGTGGATATATAAAAAAATTGTACATGTTCTAAAATATAATTTATAATAAATATTCACAGCTCTATATATTACATATCACGCACTGTTGTAAATTAATGTTTTGGACGTTGTTAAAAAATTTTTTCTTCGTTCCTTATTCACTCGGATATATATATATATATACATTTCCATGTCATGTTTTTCTAAGAAAGCAGATGAATTGCATTAGACGCTGGTGTCGATCTAAGATGTTAACTTTAACTTTCTTTCTCTTTATACTCTTCGTTCTCCTTCTCTTTTTTTTTTCTTTTTCTTCCTCTTTTTCCCGTTTATGATTTTTCTTATACTTTTCTTTTTCTTTCTCTCTTTGGAGTTTTTTGAATGAGGAAATGTTTTTGTAAATTCCGTTACAAATGTCTTTTCTCGATATGGGTACGTGAGTGTCTGTGTGTAATTATTTTCTGGGTTATTTGGATCATTAACTGTTGTATCATTTGAGTCTGACGAGCAGCAATGTTTGCTGTAAAATACGTATTACTCATGAAATTGTAGAATATCTAAAAAATTTTCTAGAGTATTTCTTCCACCGAACGCCCCGTGGCCCAGGGGTAGAGTCGCCGACTGACGCCAAATCGGTCAGGTTTCGAGCCTGGCTTGTGTAGCAATCGGAGTGTAACCGTACTGATGAGCTGTGATACAGCGAAACAGATCTGTCTGCGGATGACAATATATATATTTATATATTGTGTATCGAGGCAGCAGATAATTTTCTAAACATTTACTGTTAAATATAACAGACTATGAATGTCTATGTTTAATCATGAGCCGTTCTAAACATCGCTTTAACTTCAGGTGAAAATAAAAACAAAAATACTACCTCATCTCAGAAATATAGACAAATAGAATGATCTATTTCAAAATCGAGATTCTTGAAGAGTTTGAAAAGCATGTTTCTTGTCATTTGCTTTTCTGTTTTTCGGCACTATCATCAACACGCCATCTTGTCTGTGGTTCTCTATGTGGACTTTTTTATTGATCTTATTTAGATTATGCATGCCTATTAGTTCTGACGTTTCGGCTCTATCAAACTTACCTTATGGTGCATCAAATGTGCTCTTTTTGGATTTTTTAATTCATGCTTCACCATTGTAGAATACTATGAATTTGCGGCAATGTAAAATTACGTTTATATGTTTCGACGGTATATTTATAAATTGCATCGCAAAATTTCACAGCTTCCAGCAACCCTTTTTCACATATTGATGGGTAGAAGGTTTTTGATGTCATATTTTATGAAAGCACTTTTTTCTTTATTTCAAAGTTTTTGAAACCAAGAAATACACTCACTTGTGCCCTTCCATTGATCGGTGTGTTGTAAACGTTGGAGAATCAGTTGATATATAATACCTGAAGATACCGAAAGGTTGAAACCAAGGTTGCGTGATCGACTCAAATAAAAATATTGAAAAGCTCTACTTTATATATGTATTGAGCACTTTTTAATACATCTGTATACTGGGTTAATTTAATTCTGACCAATAAATGGTTAACAATAATAATTATATATATATATATATATATATATATATATATATATATATATATATATATATATATATATAGTGGAACCAGTCGTATACAACCACCTCACTGCCTCCAAAACATACAACATGTGGTCGCTTGTTAAAAGCTCATAGTCATGACCTATTTACGCCAGGAACGTATATTCCACTCAGCAGAATGTACAAGAATTTTACCATGTAATCTGGTAATAAATAAACGAGAAAATAAGAAAATGGCCTAAAGAAATTCATTCAGCATAATTCATTTTAAAATTAAAAAAAAATATTTACAACGGTCAACAAGAGATCAAAATCTTTATTCACAAAAAATATCTATTAAGTGAACTTTAAAAAAGTACACTGTTTCAGATGTATTATATATATATATATATATATATATATATATATATATATATATATATATATATTCAGATGTATTAGATATATAACGAGTAGTAATTAGTGGGGGATCAGTTTATAACTTCATAACAATATTAAACTGATTCCCACTTTATACCGGTAAAAACTTTTATCATGTTTTCAACTATTATGCTGTCAACAAGAGACCAAAATACTTATTCACAAAAAATATTTATTAAGTGGACTTTAAAAAAAAAGATACGGTTTCAGTTTTTTCTTCGAAGTGAGTGATAGCAAAAGAGAATCTGCGATAATACATGGAAAAAAAAACATACAAAAAACTGACAGCGATCGTGGGTGGGGGTAAAGTAACAGAGATAGAGATAGATATACCCAGATAGAAATAGAGTAGATAGATACACAAAAAATAAAGGAACGAAAGAAAAAGAAATTTCAGAAAGAAACATCATTGTGATTTTCCCAATTCCTGAATTTATCCAAGTTAGTACAGAGACTGCGATAAATCCCTTGAACATGTCAAATGCAATACATGTTTTACAAAACAGCCGGTGTTTGACCGTGAGGTGAACTCAGGCAATCTACATTTCAAGAAGAAATAACAGTTTGATACAACACTACAATAACAAAACAATGAGGAAGTGTTCCTGGCTTGGATCAAATCAAAATGAAATAGATTACTCATTTAGTTTCTCTTAATTTAGAAGTTCGCAGTGTACGACCAAAATGGATTTTTTTTTTTTAACGGTCGCTTGATCAGTGATTTTCACTCGTTGACGTTAGTCGCTAGTCATGTTCTGGAGGTTGTCGCTCACTAAGGGTCAATTAACATTAGCAAATCGTCCATGCATAGAAAAATAGTCGTTAACAACAGGTTCCACTGTAGATGGACAATTTTTATATTCTTTAACTCCCGAAAAACGGAAAAGTGTTACAATGCTGGAAAATCTCAGTATAAGATTAAATCATCCATTTTAACCGTATTCAATGAGATATGCTTAAAAGAAAGATTATATACTGGATTATCTTATCGTAAACAATAAATGAGGGTCAGCCCAGCCTTGCTGCGGGTGACAAAGCCGCAGTGACAGATGAAATTTGTTGAAGTAGAATTTTGATAGCGTCTCTACTACAGAGCATAATGAATCTGATCACGGTGCTTCAGTCCACTGTCTTCAAAATCCTTCAACTCAATGAGACATGTCTTACGCCACTCCTTTCGGTTTGATGCTTGAACCTCCCAGGTTTTCAGATCAAAGGTGAGACGTTTCAATTTGTTTTTGTAGCGCAAGAGTGGACGTTGAACTGAACTCTTGAGGTTTGGTAATTGTCCATACAGTACCTTTTTTGAAGCCTCTGCTCATCCATTCTAACAATATGATCAGCCTACATAACTTGTATCTTTGCTAGAATGGTTTCAGTTCTCACTATGTTGTGAAATTTTTCAGTAATTATATACGAGGTTCCTGTTGCCTCCTCCACGGTGATATATGCATCCTCATACACGCACCTATATATATATATATAGTGGATTCTCTTGTCGTGAACGATAAATGAGAGTCAGCAATAGATGGTGCCCTTCGTTTTACACTTATGCGTGCTTGCATTGTGTAATTGTGAAGAATATCTGGTAAGGAAAAGACATTCATTTGTGTTTTCTTGAGTACGATACTACACCAGACTTGCTGCGGGTGACAATGTCACATGGACAGATGAAATTTGTTGGAGCAGGATTTTGATGGCGTCTCTGCTTCAGAGCTTAACGAAACTGATCACGGTGCTTCAGTCTACTGTCTTCAAAACCCTTCAACTCAATAAGACATGTCTTACGCCACTCCTTTCGGTTTGATGCTTGAACCTCCCAGGATTTCAGATCAAAGTTAAGATGTTTTCAGTTGTCTTTCAGTTTGTCTTTGTAGCGCAGGTGTGAAGGTCCAACTGAATGCTTGGAGTTTAGTAGTTGTTCATACAGCATCTTCTGGGGGAGTTTATGCTCATCCATTCTCACAATATGACATTAGAAATCAGAAAGATTTTAGAATGAATTAAAAGATTAAATCATCTTTGTTGGCCGTAATCCATGAAAAGAAATGTTGCTGCCCAATTCTCTATTCGCTAAAAAGACTGTCTTCTTCCGCCGAACGCCCCGTGGCCCAGGGGTAGAGTCGCCGATTGACGCCAATTCGGTCGGGTTTCGAACCTGGGTTATGTAGCAATCGGAGTCTAACCGTACTGATGATCTGTGATACAGCGAAACAGATCTGTCTGCGGATGACAATATGTGTGTGTATATATATATATATATATATATATATATATATATATATATATACACGATGTTCTTATCTTGGATAGTTCTTGTTTAGATGTACGAATCTTTTAGAATTTGATTCCTTTGCCATGTTTAATTCTCCATTCACCACAAAATTTCTTCACTACCCGCCCTCAATTCTGTGAGTGGTGACTAACCTCTAGTCGTGTGTGCGTGTGGCATTCTTCTCGATCTTAGTTGCTCATACGATTTGTCAAGGTGAGGAAATATGGTAAAGTTTTTTTTTTTATATTACTAATGTTATTGAAAAGCCACTGTAAATCGCAAGGAACATTAGCACTAAAATATGTTTAAAAATAATTAGGAAAATGTTTGAGCAATCAAAAAATTCTTTGGTCTTTTAATTCTTTGGTCTCTTAATAATAGCATAAATATTTTGACGATAAAACTTTAGTTTTATTAAGCCTGGGGTGATTTTTTTATGCAAGCTCATTTTTATCTAATCTTTGGAGGCACCTTCATACCTTGTGAAAGATAAAAATCTTATCTTCTCTTCCCCAATATATGGGTAAAATAGCAGGCCAGACTAAGTTCTATAGCCTTGTGTGGCAACCAGTCTAGGAGAAAGAAAACTCTGAATTCAAGCCAGCCTGAATTCAAACCAGCCTTCAGGCTGTCATGTCCAAAGTAACACCACTTCTATTTCATCGTACCCTTTCATCCTGATGAGTTCCGTGAAACTTTGAAGTCAGTCAAGAAATTACTCGATTGAACTTTTATAAATGTATTGACAATTTTGTCCAGGTTTCCTTTCTAACTCTATTTCCGGGAGGAAAATATAGCAGGCACCTTTTCTTGGGGCAACAGCGAATTGAGAGCGTGATAGATAAAAGGGGATCCCAACAGTTCGGCCAGCTTTTTACTATTGCCTCACACTCCTGTTACACTTTGCAGAAACCACAGCATGTCAAGGAATCTGGGAGCGGGGAGGCGTTTTCATTTTTCTGTTGCTACAACATTACTGAGCCTTTTCGCTCGTTTTCCATCACACCCTCCTGTGGAACTTCCTTGCTTGAGGTGAAATGATTTTAAAAAAATATAGCACTTAACTGATTGCAAGACGACAATTCTATTTCATCAGCTTCTTTTCTCGCGCTTCCCGCCTGTAAAACTTATTTTCCATATTCTTGCTTTCCTGGCGGCTGCAACTTCAAGGAATTTAAATGCAAAGTCAATTCCCATCTTTTAACCACTTGACTCCAGTCCTTTCTACATCACCTCGTATATCTTGTTCTTTTCCTTTCTCTCTACCTTCGCAACTGTCTTCACACCTGTGTTCACATCCTTCTCATGCTCTTTCTCTGTCACCCCCTGTAGCTGGTTCGTCTTCCTCTTCACTCTCCTCCTGCCTAAAACTTTAAATCTCCTATGTAGCTCCCTGTACATCAGTGGCGGTACCGCATTGTTTGGGGTGAAATGAAAAAAAAACATGTCAAAAACACAAACACATTCAAAACATCAGTCAGAATTCCACCCCCACCTAATTCAAAACACCTCCACTCAGCTCGGGTCATCAATGATCTAACCAGAACAGTAGAGTGTACCATATATTATTGCTTTCTTTATTTTTGCTAGCTTATGCAATTTTTGACAAGAGCGCAAATCTATAGTCATATTGCTTCGTTATATTATATCATTTAGAATCTAGTATTAGACGTAGTAGTCTTAAGCTACAAGGACGGTGCTCTAACCAATTAGGTCATGGTGGTCTAATAGTTACACAATTTATTATATAACCATATAGCTTCTCGTTTCCACTGATTCTTCACTGCATATGGCTTGATTAATTCCTGGTAGTAGTGGCTGACGGCCATATCAAGTTGAAACACCGGTCCTAGTCTGATCACCGATGTTAACCAACGTCGAATTAAATCAGTACCTAGATAAGTGACCGCTTGTAAATACCAGGCACTGTAATCTTGGATGTGCAAGTGGTGTCACAGAAAAGAGCGCAAAATTAGAAACTGAAGAGCCGAGTTCAAATTTCAATCGGGTTCGTTATCTTCACTGATTTTTCCCACTGGGAAAGGTACAAATCTATCTCATCTACCCGCATTTAAAGGAAGCCCATCGAGGCTTCTTATTGGTCTATATATATATTTCAGGGGGTGACTGCAGGTCAATGAAAAGATGTAATAGTAAACTGTAGATGCTTCTACATGCACGTACATACTTACATACATATCGCCATATACACACGTTCACCCACATATACCCACATACTCTTACATTGGTGCCGCACGAGAGGTCTCTTTTTTCCCGCGCTTTATTAAGAAATATATAAGCGGATGTTCACACGTGCTTAAACCAGTTGGATCGTGCTTTTCGGGGCTAACAGACCGAATGCCGTTAGTTCCTTTCCAACTCACATACTGCGCTAATTGCATTCAGCAATTAGCTACATCAAAATGTTTTTCTCTCTTATAAGCATACTTTACTACATGTAAAATATTATTCAATCACTGATCAGTACAAACATTATTTCCTTTTTCAGGAACTTTTCCAGCATGAATATTATAATACATTTTCTTCAAAATCTAAGAGAGAACTTTCTTTACTATATCTTGCATGCACAAATTAATCAATCCTGTAACCTTGCTTAATATAATGTTGTTATTATCGTTACATTGTGATTTGAGTTATTTTATTTATGAATGTAGTGGCGACATTTTCGGGAAAGACATAAGAATAATCAAGAATCTCTACTGGCAGCAAACGGCCTGCATACGGACAGGTAACAACCTCAGTAGATACACAAAGATAGAAAAAGGCGTAAGACAAGGATGTGTCTTTTCACCGGATTTGTTCAACCTATACAGCGAGAATATTTTGAGGACCCTAGATGACACGCCAGAATTTATTACTGGAGGCCACAACCTGAACAACATAAGGCATGCGGACGATACAGTGCTGATTGCGGACACGGAAAGGAAACTACAAGACCTCATACAGAAAGTAGCAGTGGAGAGTGACAAGAAGGGACTACAAATAAACTTTAAGAAAACTGAGTGCATGGTCATCAGCAAAAGATACAACCCAAAATGCCAAATACATGTGGGGGATAACAGAATCAAACAAGTACAAGAATTTAAGTACCTAGGAAGTGTTCTAACAGAAGATGGAAAGTGCGACACGGAGATCCGAAGGCGAATTGGCATGGCAAAAGACGCGTTCCAGAAGATGACCAAAATACTAACACACAGGAAAATCTCAATAGAAACGAAGAAAAGAGTTCTAGACTGCTACGTGATGTCAGTTCTTCAATACGGCAGTGAATGCTGGACAATATCATCGAAAATGAGGACAAAACTGGAAGCGGCCGAAATGTGGTTCTACAGAAGGATGCTACGGATATCGTGGACTGAGCATACAAGTAACGACGAGGTGTTAGAAAGAATGGCAACAAAAGGAAACTGATGCTGAGCATCAGGAAGAGACAACTGAAGTTCCTGGGACATGTAATGAGGAAGGAGAGCCTAGAGAACCTGATACTGACTGGTCAGATAGAAGGAAGGAGAGACAGAGAAGGAAGCGGATAACATATTTGCAGGGCCTGATCAGGTGGATGACGGAACGGGGGTTGCCAGGAGCAACAAGAGCAAACATACTAAGAGCCACAAGGGATAGGGAGACATGGAGAGCCATGATCGCCTACGTCCTGAAGGGACAGGGCACGTAGAAGAAGAAGTGGTTTGGACAACCAACCTACTTTCCACCTTTAAAATTACTACCACGACGTTTGAACAACATTTGGTAACCTCAACGGCCAGGCTACCACAAACGACGACCCCGACGTTCTTAAAAAAGATTGGTTACCACTACATTGGTACTCGTCGTATGCAGTGTCCTGAGACGTAGGCGTAGTCAATAAACGCAGACCAATAGTCGTAGATCTCTAGTCGAAGACCTGTAGACCTCTAGTGGCAGAGCTCTATGAATGTAGACCTCGCCTTCGCCAGTATTTGTGGCTGACACTAGCCAATTACATTCCTGTGAGGGGGAACCAAAATGTATGCATATTCATTAAAGGTTCATTATATTACTTTATATGAGGCGTAGTCGATGAGGAAGTCAATCGACTCCCACATAACACTATAAAATCTTTTAAGACCTACATATCTAAACTTAATTATAAATGGAACTTTGTCTGTGTGTGTGTCTGTGTGTGTGTCCGTTACCTATAGACTCCGAAACGGCTGAACCGATTTTCTTGAAAATTTACACAGTTGTACTATAAGCATCTGTGAGTGTTCTTAGCTATGTTTTGTGTCGAGGTAACCCCGATAACTATCAAAAATCGATAATCGAAAAAATCGGGTTATAGAAGGGGTGGACCGATTTTAATCAAATTTGATACACTCATAGACAAAGACATAAGCAACGATATTCAGAAGTTTCAAGGTTGCAATTCTTACAATAGTGCAGAACATCGATAATATATAGATAAAAGGCAAGATGTTTGTGTGTATGTCTGTTTATCTTCCTGTATGTCTGTAGTTTTTTCAGCCCTTTTATTTTAGTTTTTGCTTCGGGTTTGGCTCTAAGTAGGTATAATTGTAGTTCTTAGTCTCAGCCATCATACCATTTACTCAGAGGACCTATTTAGCCTTTAAAATTCACTTTAAGACAAACAAATCTTATTTGATATTGATACCAGGAAATCAAAATTTGACTTACATCCATTCATATTTTTTTTCCAGTCTACGGTTTTGCTTTAACTGCCAACAACTATTGCTTTTTAGTCTTTCGTGCCAACGTCCAAAGAGTCTGAGCTCCGAACCATGAATTAGTTTTGAAGCTTTCATTACACCCGAGCAACGCCGGGCTATACTGCTGGTCTTCTATAATATCAAAAATATATATATAAAGATTATCTGATTCAAACATGTCAACGTTTCTGATCTCATTTTGAAGTATTGATGTTAACGGCGCATTCATTAAGTTGATGCGTCAAGAAGTGTTACAAGATTAATGTTAATTTTAGTGGTCAATGCTGCTGACTATAGGGATGTGTTGCAGAGGGATGTTGCCCTACGGATAGATAGCGCAATCCAAGGAGGCCCGTACACCTAACAACACAATGTCGTCCCATTTCAAAAGTTTAAATGCAACGTCAATTACCATCTTTAATCTCCTTGATTCTCATCCTTCTTTTGTCCTTTCTTCGACATCTTCTGTACCTTGTTTTTTCTCTCACTGTAAACCCCTGTGTACTCGTGGCGGTGCTTGGGGTGAAATGATTATATATATATATAAAAAAAGGACACGATGACCCAAGAATGAATGAGCTACAATTTTCACGATCAAGTCAACTCAAGTATATGGCTACTTAGCTATCCAGACATGAACTATTTTTACTACTATGTATGGGTCGTAGCAGAGGAGGAAGTCAATCAACAGTAGAAAATCTTTGAAGTCCGACATTACTAGTAGGATGTCCTAAAAAGATAAAGATCTCCTGATTCGTGCAGGTCAGCGTTTCAGACCTTTTATTAGTCTTTAACTGTCAACGATCAAAATATAGAAAAACTTTTTTCTTGCTTTATTTTATTTGTATTTCCATGCAGTTTATCTTGGCTTTTTGATTTTCTTTAGTCCAGTATTGGATTGCTTAGGAAGAAATTGCTGCGTTTCACGTTAAATTGTCATTAGGAAGGCTTAGTCTTCGTTTCACTCAAGATGATTACGTTTCGTTGTATTACAAGAGCGGGTGGGGGGCGTGCAGAATGAGTGAGAAATGGGCAACATTCCATCAGGATATCGCTAGGCTGCATATTTCGTAACCAGGTGAAAATTGTTATCGCTTGTCTCGGAAGTTTTCACTCATTCACCGAATTCATCAAATCAGACTTTAAAAAAAAAACTGCAAATTTATTCTTCAAAAAAATATGCCAGCTTTAATTGGTCCGTCTGAGTCAGTCAGTTAAGTGCCATACGTGATACACGCTTTGGGCGATCATGTCTCGAAAGACTGCCTGGGCAGAAGACTATCCCGCAGTAGTTTGCCATTGCTTTTCGCGTTAGACTGGTTGTCAGCCAAGGCTATAGAACCCAATCTGTTCATAACTGGAGGGAAGAGACGGATTAATACCTTTCCCAACAGTATTTGCGCGTAAGTGAATGCAAAGAATTCAATTGGAATTCGAACTCGGCTCCCCAATTTCTCATTCCGAGCCAATATTCACTGCACCACAATTCACATCGCATGCCGAGTTCGAATTCAAGTTGAATTCCTGTCATTCTCTTAAGCACAAATACTCTTAGGAAAGGTATTAATCCATCTCTTCCCTCCAGTTATGGGTTAAAATAACAGAACAGATTGGGTTCTATAACCTTGGCTGGCAACTTACTATGGGTTAGTCTTCTGGCCAGTCGGCCATGTCTCTTTCAAGACATAATCGCCCGAAGCGTGTATTACGTGTGGCACGTAACTGACTGACTGAATATAATAGTTGAAAACATGATTAAGGCTTCTACTGGGCATAAAGTGTGTGTGTAGGGGGGGTCGGTTTCATATTGTTATGAAGTAATGAACTGATCCCCCACTAATTATTACTTAATAATATAATAGATTTCTTTTCCCTTTACCTATGAGTCAAATAACAGGACAGATTGGGTTCTATAGCCTTGGTTGGCAACCAGTCTACCGCGGAAAGCAATGGCAACCTACTGCTGGATAATCTTCTGCCCAGTCAGTCATGTCTCTGTCGAGACATGATTACCCAAAGCGTGTATCCCGTATGGCCCATAACTGACCCTCTATTATTCCTATTATCGGTCTAAGAGGAGGCAACTTCTTCATTCAAAGCCTCCAACTATGGTTCAAATAATATCGCAGTCTCGGCTCTTCGGCCTTGTTTGGCAACCAGTCTAAGAGAAGTATAACTCTGCATGGAAAAAAACGTATGTAGCCTTGCTGAAGTATATACTATGCAGCTAAGAAAAGGGTCGTGAAATTTGTGCTGACTTATTTGTCCCGATTTTGGTCGGCTTTCAAAAAAAAAAAAACCTTCTTATACTTTTTCATTTTTTTTTTTTTTTTTGCTGCTCGTTTCTACTTATTTTTTGAAAAAAAGGCCCTAGTAATTGTTTCCGCTTATAAAACTCACGTAGAGGTTTTAAAAGCTAATGCTTCAAAAAGAAAATTCGGCGGACCTGAAGGAGACTACCACCACATTTAAATTTGTTGTTTTTCATTTTTTTCTTTTACTTTTTTCAGCGCAGTCTTATCGATTATTACATAAAGTTTCCGATTATCACAACAAATTTGAAAAAATGTCAATATTTAAACAATTGTAGTGGTGGTGGGGGCTCAGTTTCTCATACAACGTTATAGTAAATCGATCCTCCATTTTCGAACCACTCGCGTTGGGGTCGCTTTGTTTTTTGTTTTGTTTTGTTTTTTTTGTGGGGGGGGGGGACTAGTTGTTGCTCTTGTTTTTGTCTTTTTCAAGTTTTCTTCAGTTCTTACGATGGCATCTTCCTCGGAAATTTCGCAAAAGGATTCAGTAGTTAAATTTGTGCAAGCAAAAAGTTAATTGCACAGGATCGATTTACTATAATGTTGTATGAAAAACTGAAGCCCCCCGCAAAAAAAAAAAAAATTGTTTAAATGTTAAAATTTTTACAATTTTTTTTTTTTTTTTTGTCAATCGGTAAGTTTAGGGTTTAATCGATAAGATTGCACTGAAAAAAGTAAAAAAAAAAAAATGATAATCAACCAATTTACAGGTGGTGGTAATGTCGTACCGGCGAGTGGTTCCAAAGTTTAGGGTTTAATCGATAAGATTGCACTGAAAAAAGTAAAAAAAAAAAATGATAATCAACCAATTTACAGGTGGTGGTAATGTCGTACCGGCGAGTGGTTCCAAAGTTTAGGGTTTAATCGATAAGATTGCACTGAAAAAAGTAAAAAAAAAAAAATGATAATCAACCAATTTACAGGTGGTGGTAATGTCGTACCGGCGAGTGGTTCCAAAGTTTAGGGTTTAATCGATAAGATTGCACTGAAAAAAGTAAAAAAAAAAAATGATAATCAACCAATTTACAGGTGGTGGTAATGTCGTACCGGCGAGTGGTTCCAAAGTTTAGGGTTTAATCGATAAGACTGCACTGAAAAAAAAATTCAAAGGTGGTGGTAGTCTCCTTCAGGTCCACCGAAAATTCTATTACGTTATTTTTTTCGTAACGCTATCCTGAAGAGCATAATACATGATATTTCAGTAGCTTCGCGTAAAGTCAACGTACTGAACGAATCCTTCGAATAATACACAATAATGCTCTCGGAATAATTAATTAACTCAGAAACAATCTCTTCAATGACGCACAACACCGAGATATATCTACCTCCCCATGAATGTGACACAAGGCCTTTTTAACGTGGGAAATCCGAACCATATTACTCGGTCAAAAATTGTCTAATGTTCCCCAGACTCTACTCTACTCTACGGTGGAGTCTCGACTGGGTTACTCTCCGCCCGAAGGCAGAGAGTCCTACAAGGATGCACAACACAGAACAATTTCTATCTACCTTCCCACGGAGGTGAAATGTGGCACAAGGCCTTTTAATGTGAGGTAGCCGGGCCCTAAAGCCCGGGCAAAAATTGTCTAATTTTTCCCAGACTAGACTCTACCCTTTGGCGGAACCTCTGTAAGCTGCCATTGCTTACTGCAGTAGACTGGTTGCCAGCCACGGCTATAGAATCCAATATATCCTATTATTTAACCCATAACTGGAGGGAAGAGACGGATTAATACCTTTCCCAAGGGTATTTGTGCGTAAGTGAATGCAAGGAATTCAACTGGAATTCGAACTCGGCACCCCGATTTGTCGTTCCGAGTCGATATCCACTACATCACAACACACATCCGAACATTTACTCAACTTAAAATAAGGTCAAATTTACAGAAACTGATGTCTCCGAAATTCTATTACGCCATTATTCCGAGTCAAGAAGGTCTGTTTCCTTGAAAATCAGCATTTTTAATCTTATCCTTTTCTTAGGCCTGAACACAGAAGACAATTATGCAATACTTAGCCACAGGGCAGCCACAGGGTAGCCCCACCTGCATGCCTTCTGGTATAGACTATACTTTCCACACCTCAAAATTATAATTAAAATAGAAATTCTCGCAGAACTAATTATTTTCTACGAAAGAAAATATCTATTTGGCCTACAGGGTTAACTATCTGCCCTGAAGTTTAAATTTTATACTGAAACTTTGACATATTTTAACATTTAATATGCATATTTGCCATCAAGTTTTCTCCCAAATGACATAAATGTTAATGAAAAATCAGGCGTAGTCAGTAATGCTCGGATAATATTCATTCAATATTTTTTCACTTGGTGCATTTAAAGAAATAAACTTTCCAGAAAACTAATTACAAAGATATTTTGAATACATGTGCTTTCTTATTAAACTAAATTGACTTTAAATCTTTTCGTTTTGATTACGAAAATATTAGCCCGACTTTCATATCTAAGAAACATTTGTCATTTATGGGATAATTATAATGAAATTTACTCAACTTAGATTTCTACATGGGATTACGAGAGGTGCTGGAAGATTGTGTTGCTCCACTCTTCCAAAAGGGAAGGAAGTATCTGCCTTGAATACTACCTTCTGAATTCATGACTTTTGACAGGTCGTGGTCAAATATTACCTATCCACCGCTTATGCGGTAGATAGGTTCAAAACCACTCTAAACTGGTCTTAAACTGGTCTTATTCGGTCTTATTTTGGTCATTTTGGACCGCAGCCGGAAATATCTAGGATCACACATCAAGAATTCTGAAAAAGACTTTGATATCAGAAAAGGCTTAGCATGGACTGCTTGTAACAAAATGGATAAGATCTGGAAATCCAATCTTGATCCTAAGATCAAAATCCAAGTTTTTCGTGCACTTATTGAACAAATCTTACTCTGTGGATCTGAAACTTGGACTCTTTCAGCAAAACAACAACGCTGTTTAGATGGATGTTATACTCGTCTTCTCAGAAGAGTACTTGATCTTTCATGGCGAAACCACCCAACTCTAGAAATGATATATGGTGACCTACCAAGAGTATCAACCTTAGTTCAAAAGAGACGTGTCCAGTTTGCTGGGCATTGTGCACGTGCCACAGATGACCTTGTTTCATCGTTTGTATTATGGAGGCACCCATCATCTCACAATCGATCTCGTAAATTAACCTTTCCAGACAGGATACACAGAGATACGTCTATCACCAAGGAAGGTCTTACAGGAGCTATGACAAATAAGGAATATTGGAAGGCTGTAGTGAGTTCTATCTCGGCCGAGGCCGCAGAATGATGATGATATATTCGTTATTTCCTATTTTGGTTGTTTTATATTATTCTTGCTGGACCTTTAACCGGGTCCACGAAAATGATGGCACAGTGCATAGCAGTGAAGAACTTAGTTTTTAATTTGTTAAAAGTAAGTAATTACAGCATTGGTTAGCAAGTTCAATGCCGACTGAGTGTCCCAATACCGTCATCTTGTACCACACCCAATTATGCACATTAGGTAGATTAGGAGTTAAAAGAACTACGTCCACATACGATTACTATTGACATGAACATTCATTGAGTGCTGAATGCTTGTGACCTTGTTCCAGACTAAACTGGGCAAATGTAAATGCACGTTATTCGGGAGCAATGGTTAATAAATAAGTATGGTTGGAATTCGAACTCGAACGACAAATCGAGGAGCCGAGTTCGAATTCCAGTTGAATCCTATTGCATTTACTTACGCACAAATACCCTTAGAAAAGGTATTAATCCTTCTCTTCCCCGCAGTTATGGGGTAAATAACAGGACGGATTAGGTTCTATAGCATTGGCTGGCAAACAGCGTACTGCAGAAAGCAATGTCAACCTACTGCGGGATAATCTTCTGCCCAGTCAGTCAAATCTTTTTCGACACATGATTGCCCAAAGCGTGTATCTCGTATGACACTTAACTGACTGACTGAATATAATAGTTGTAAACATGATTCAGGCTTCTGCTGAGTATAAAGTGGGGGATCATCTTTTTTTGTAATCTTTTACAATTTTTGCACTATTTTCACTTACCGAATACAGTAAAAATAATTGCATATTTTACTTGTAGTGATTCATAATTAGAATTCTGGTTTTAATATATTTTCCCATTCAATGCATCTAAGAGAAAAATATTTATTTGAATAAAAACTTTATTTGAATTTATTTATTATTTTATTTTACAAAAACTTTATTTGAATTTATTATTTTATTTGAATAAAAACTTTATTTGAATTTATTTATTATTGTTTTTGATAAAACTTTATTTCAATTTATTTATTATTTTATTTTATAAAAAATTATTTGAATTTATTTATAAATTATTTTATAAAAACTTTATTTCAATTTACTGATTATTTTATTTCATAAAAACTTTATTTGAATTTATTTATTATTTTATTTTATAAAACTTTATTTGAATTTATTTTTGATTTTTTTTCAGAAAACTTTTTTGAATTTATTTATTATTTTATTTTACACAAACTTTATTTGAATTTATTTATTAATTTATCTTATAAAACATTATTTGAATGTATTTTATATAAACTTTATTTATTATTTTATTCGATCTCAGCTTCCCGATTTGTTGTCCTGAGTCGTTATCCACTGCAACACAAAGTCCGCATGAATAAACTGATGGCTTTTTTCCTCTTGTCCGACACTAGTCGATGGAATGCAAATCTGTGATTAAATGAAAAGGGGATGGCCAGGTGCAGCCAGGTGAATGAAAAATGGAAATTTTCTATTTAAACATCCAAATTCGTTCCGTTACAAGAAAGAATGTGTTCATTTCTGTTGGCGTAGACTTGGCGGTTACATTTAACTAATTAAACGGCAAAAGGGTGGAACTTAGATGCCAGTCTAGTCAGTCAGTCAAGTGCCATACGTGATACACGCTTGTGCGATCATGTCTCGAAAGAGCCATGACTGAGTGGGTAGAAGATTATCCCGCAGTAGGTTGCCATTGCTTTCTGCGGTAGACTGGATGGCGACCAAGGCCATAGAACCCAATCTGTCCTGTTATTTAACCCATAACTGGAAGGAATAGACGGATTAATACCTTTCCCAAGGGTATTTGTGCGTAAGTGAATGCAAGGAATTCAACTGGAATTCGAACTCGGCTCTCCGATTTCTCGTTCCGAGCCGATATCCACTGCGCCACAACGCCAGTCTAGTAGCGCACTTAAATTCATGTGGACGGGAAACCAGAGACAAAAGCTCGTCCGAACAGTTGCCATGAACATAGTTATTTGTAGAAAAGATAAAGGGAAGTCGCGTCACTTCGGTGAGAAAATGACTGAAGCCGAGATGCCAAGTTAAGACCGATTACATTGCAGATATCTTTTTGGATTTTGTCAAGAAACTCTAGATGAATAGCAGGAGAACCCAACCAGATAAGGCAATAGTATTCTATGCATGAACGAATGACAAATTTATAAATATGCAAGATGGAATCTGACTATCAAAAATTTCTGGTACGACACAGTGACCCAATTTTCCTATCAGTAAATGCAGCTATTGATTTGATGTAGTCGTTCCACTTCAGATCGGCTGAGAGAGTGAGGCCGAGGAGGCGCAGCGTGTCGCTCTCCAGAAGACTAGCATCAGCCATGCTGATGGCAGACAAGAAATTCTATGGTGGTTAAAGAAGAACAGATTTATTTGGGAGGCAGATTTATTTGGGAGGCATTAAAATTTATAAGCCATTTCCTGTCCCAGTTAACAACTGATTGGATGTCCTTTTCGAGAGCAGCATCCAGGTTTACTTTGTTAACCTTGGTGGATTTCTTATTGAGACGGGAGTAAATGGTGGCTTCATCTAAAGTGTCTACTTGGGAATTGATATCAGGAAGATCGTTGTTGAGGATCAGAAATAGCGTAGGACCGAGGATAGAACCTTGAGGAACAGCGCGTTCATGTGAAATGATCTAAAAGCGTGTCTGTTTAAAAACACATTTATTTCACGATTCGATAGGAACGACTGGATTAAATCAAACAATCGCCCAGTAATATCGTAGCCCAGGGGCTTGCCTAAAAGACCAGCATGCTAAACCCTGTCAAACCTTTTCGAGATATCTAGACCCACAGCTCGAGCTTTGCCATTCTTATGAAGAGCCTGGCATACATATTCAGTGATGACCGTGAGCACATCAGCAGTAGATATAGCGAAGCGAAAGCCATATTGTTTGTCAGGGAGTAAGACGTAAAAAGTGAGATGCTTAACCACTTTAGCATTGATTAGAGCCTCGAATATTTTGCCGAGAAGTAGTAAGAAGCTAATAGGCCAAGAGAGGAATCAGAGGTTCACCAGATTACTATAAAATGAGGACTTCCAGATGAGAACTTCGAACAATCTGGAAAGCAGCAAGTACAGAGGCAGTCGTTATAGAGTTAGAAGAGAGCTGGAGCCAGCTCAGGTGTAACTTTTTTTTTAGAACGACAGCTGGAATTCTATCATCTCTGCTTGCCATAAAAGAGTTTAATTTAGAAATTAATGTCCGAAACCAGAGACGGGGTTATGCACATATCACTTAGTAGAGCCTCGGGTGGGTTACTGTAGATGAATCAAATGTTGAGTCGGAAGAGAATTTACGAGCAAAGCATTCAACTTTGTCTGCTGCAGATGTGAGGACTTCGAAATGATTCAATAGAGGAGGGATTGAGAGTTTGCTGTTGTTCACCACACTCTTGTAGAACCGCCAGTAATCTATACAACCGAACTTGCGATACGCTATGCATTGTTTCGCTCTATCAGCAAACAATAGCTTTGTTCCATTTAGGAGACGCTTGCATTCATTACAAGCAAAGACAAAGGGACGTCTGTTGTAATCAGACGTGTCACTCCGGGACAGCCGGGAGAAATGATTCCTGTAGGCAATAGAAGCCAAGCATGAAGGTGACAACCAAGGAGATGAACGAGATTTAACTGGGAATTTCATTACAGGAATGAAAACATTGATACCGGCTTTGATTCAGAAGGAGACCTCAAAGCACATTTTTGAACTGGGAGATTAAAATCTTTGTTTCAAGGGACATCAAGAAGGAAATCACCGAACGAGTTCAAATCCGCACGTTGATAACTGTTGTGGGGTTCTCCCTTTTCATAATGATGGACTCGTCCAGAGTATACTTATACTACTGCTATAGAAGCGAGACTGAAAGAATACCGCGTTTTCACGGAGAGTTAAACGGAGAATACGAGAGTCCAGAGAGAGATTAGCAGCCAGTACACAATAGTTCATAGTAGTTCTGTGCTCCACTCATCGAGAAGATGATTACGCCGTACCCGTCAGCTTCCGACGCGGACCTACTCAATATACTACGGCTTCACCTCCAGAGACTTTTACATATACTTTTTACTAACCCGCATTCCTGGACTACTAATCTTCATTCAAGTCTGTATCCTTACATCTTTAATACACTTATTTCCTATTTCAATTACGGGTTGTTGTACATTTATTTGTACGGGTCCCATTCCTGGAATCCATAACAATAACAGAAAGATATTCTCTTAGGAGTGGTTCTTAGCTCGTAGAGGAGCGGAAAAATATATTTACGAACACTACCGTTGCCAAGATAGCAGGGCTGCGCCGCATGACATCTTGCGTAAGAGATTGAGTGATTGTGAATTTAAGGGTTTCGGACGGAGACACATATACAAAGGTTTTGGAGATTCAAGAGCTCGGTGTGTGTGTGTGTGTGTGTGTGTGTGTGTGTGTGTGTGTGTGTGTGTGTGTGTGTGTGTAGTGGGCGAGAGAGAGATAGGGGAAGATAAAAAGACAAATAAACTTTAATGTATTTTTAAAATTTTTTCAAAATAATGTATTTTATCCGAACGGGAAGCCACTTTAAGATGAATTATGTTTATTAATGTTCAGTTTTCATGAAAAAGCTTTTTGGAATTTGAATTGTAGCCATAAAATTTTATACTGATATCTTATACAGCGCGTGTGAAGGGGAAAAGCACATCAGATTTTTATACAAGTATAAGAATTCATTCAGAACTTTAAATAAAACATTATAATACCGTTTTTTTTTTTTTTTGTTTGTTTATTCTTTATTTTTAGCCTAACCGGCCGGTCGCTATCAACTATGTTTTATAGGGTAGATGGCGGCCTTTGACCTTAAAATATTATATTTTTACTCTGACAATGTGGTTACCAACGGATCTAAACACAAAAGAATTAAATCACGTATCAATTACGTTAGCTAATCCAAATGCAAACATTAATTATCAATTTTGACAAAACAAAGTTCATAGTATTTTTATTCGAAACACAAATCTTTATGATTCCACATATAAAGTCTAAAAGGGCTTTACATTTGACTTCTGTAGATTATATTTGATTCTTCGTTGATAAATGCATACGTGTTTGTGCGTCCGTGTGTGTGGTTCGTCTCGGAAGAAGCAAAAGAATGAATTCAAGCCTGAAGAGGCCAAATTTGGAGAAAACTAATTTTCAATTTTTTTCCTTCGAAGCAGTCTCCTTAGATGTGTATACAACAATTTCAAATGGAGTTTCTTTACAGAATAGCAGCCAAAATATGTATTAAATTTGCTTCCTTTGTTCAAAATCCCTGAACATTTGGGTAAAATGTGTATATATACACCACCTGGCATACTTTTAAGGCTACACCAGTTTTTTTTTTAAAGAAATGATGTATTTCATACTATTTTTAGTATTTATTGACAAGTGGATAATTCTAAATGAAAAATGAATGGTTCTTTTGTTATTATTAATTTGCAAAATTTTACAAGGCAAGGAAGCAAAAATGAACTCGTCCGAATGACTAAATTTTCTTCATTCTTTCATTGATGAAACTGCAGTATAGGTAATTATTAAATATTCATAAATTCATTTGATGCACATGTTATTGTGCAATATTAACAAAAGAACTATTCTATTTTCATTTACAATTATTCACTTGACAATAAATACTAAAAAATAGTATTAAATATATAATTTTTAAAACACTGGGGTGGTTTAATAATTATGTCCGGTAGTATATATATATATATATATATATATATATATATATATATAGTGTATCGAGGCAGCAAATAGTTTTCTAAACATACACTGTTAAATATAAGAGACAATGAATGTCTATTATGTTTAATCATGAGCCGTCCTAAACATCGTATTTTGGCTTTAATTTCAGTTGAAAATAAAGACAAAAATTCTCCAACATTTGGATAATTTTTTATTAATTTGTTTCTAAGCTTTCGGCTCACATGAACCATCTTCAGAGAGGTTATTAAGACGGTAGCACAATAACATCCACCATCAGCGACGATTTTATTTTGTGTTGACATAAAACTCCGCTAGGCAAAGGCAACAGTTACCAAAAATAACAAAGGCAGTTCGCAAATTTGCAATGCGGTTCTATGACGTCATACCGCGTGATAGCTCGAAATGATAACAGAACCATATATTTAAATGCAATGTAATGTGTTATGACCAGATTTAAAAGTGATTTTATTAAGTGTTGGTTGTTTGGATTTAATGTACATGGCCTCTAAGGTTATATATATATATATAAAACCTTCACGAAGACTTCTCTTGGGTTTTCACTTTTGTTAGTACTTTTTTCAAGGCTTTAGCGATGATTTCAGGGGAATATTCACCATTATTTTGTATATCGGTTTGACATTCCTGCAAAATTTCCTGCGTCAGTCTGTTGATCCATTCTTTCCGTATTCGATCATGGATGGACGTGCAACAAACCAATTTCAGTAAAATAATAAAGATAACCACCAAAATAGCTATTAAAAGGATTATCGTTGACTGTTGGTTGTTTTGAAGCACTTCTGAAAATATCAAAAGAAAGCAAAATTTTAAACAACAATTTACATATCTTGTTTTCTGTATTAAATGATGCAATTATATGGGTAAGTATTTTGATTGATTCACCCTAAAACAGCTGAGGTATCGAAATTGACACTTTCATATAAGGAATGTCACATTTTTATACATATTATTTTTTTTTATAATTATATCACCCCAAGCAAGGTATTTTACTGCCACTGTTGTGCAGGGAGTTACATAGGAAGAAAGTTATGAGAAAGAATGACAGGTTATAGGGGGTGTCAGAAAGTGGGTAAGAGAATGATGGGAATACTGATGAGAGTGGAGTGGACGGAGAAAGGAGCCTGAGGGAGAAAGAGGATAAAGAAAGAAAAAGAAAGCGAGAATGAAAGAAAGAGAGAAAAAGAAAGAAAGAAAAAAGAATCGTAGGATTTTTATATATTTTATAATCGTATCGCCCCAAGCAAGGCATTTTACTGCCACTGCTGTGCAGAGGGTTACATAGGAAGAAAGTTATGAGAAAGAGTGACAGGTTATAGGGAGTGTCAGAAAGTGGGTAAGAGAAGGATGAGAGTGGAGTGGACGGAGAAAGGGGCATGAGAGAGAGGATATAGGTTAGTGAGATAGGAAATGACTACTGAGTTTACATTTAAATTCTTGGAGATTATAGCTGTTGGGAAAGCAAGTAAATGGAAGGGAATTCCACAGGCGGGAAGTGCGAGAAAAGAAGCTACTGGAGTAGAATTTGAATTTACATTTTTATTGGTTTCACAGTAAAAGGGTGGGACCTAATCTTGTGGCTCGAGTAAATTTATATATAGGGGGCACCAGTGAGCTAAGTTCATCGGAGCAGAAGCCGTGAAAGTATTTGTAGAAGAAATACTTTATTCGTTATATAAAAATAATATAGTTTAAAATATAAATAAGTTACTGATATATTTAACAATAAAACAGCCGAGATGTAAAAATCAACATCATTTCAGAATAACATATGAATTATATGTTATATGTACCATTCTAATTTTAAATAACAATTTACTATTTGATACTAGAACGGTTGAGATGCTGAAATTGATTCAGTCCTTTAGTGATGTCGATCTGAAGCTATGACTTTTGTAGTAGTTCATTGTGCTTTTAAGTAGAATCTTGTGGGGGAAATGCAGACCCACTCACATTCAGCGACCGTTAAAATTATTGTCACTGTTGAATAAAAATAACTTTTGCGGTTATAATTAGATTTTAATATCTAAACTTATTTATGAATGGAACTGTGTGTGTGTGTGTGTGTGTGTGTGTGTGTGTGTGTGTGTGTGTGTGTGTGTGTGTGTGTGTGTCCGTTACCTATAGACTCCGAAACGGCTGAACCGATTTTCTTGAAAATTTACACAGTTGTACTATAAGCGTCTGCCGGTGTTCTTAGTTAGGTTTTGTGTCGAGGTACTCCCGATAAATATCGAAAATCGATAATCGAAAAAATCGGGTAATAGAAGGAGTGGTCCGATTTTAATCAAAGTTGACATACTTCTAGACAAAGACATAACAAACGATATTCAGAAGTTTCAAAGTTGCAGTTCTTACAATAGTGCAGAAAATCGATAATATATATATATATATATATATATATATAATATAGTATAAGGCAAGATGTTTGTGTGTGTGCCTGTTTATCTGCCTGTATGTCTGTATTTTTTCAGCTCTTTTATTTTAGTTTTTACATCGTGTTAGGCTCTAAGTAGGTATAATTGTAGTTCTTTGTCTCAGCCATCATACCATTTACTCAGAGGACTTATTCAGCCTTCAACATTCAGTTTACGACGAAAAAAACCTATTTGATATCGATACCAGGAAATCAAAATTTGACTTACATCCATTCATTTTTCTTTCAGTCTACGGTTTTGCTTTAACTGGAAACAACTATTGCTTTTTAGTCTTTCGTGCTAACGTCCAAAGAGTCTGAGCTCCAGGACCATGGATTAGTTTTAAAGCTTTCATTACACCAGAGCAACGCCGGGCTATAATGCTCGTTATAAATAAAAAGAAAAGCAATACTTTGATAAATTAACCCAAACGCGTTGTATCCAACAAATATATTTTGAAATTACTTCACTAAAACAGAAATAATAAAAAAACGAAAAATTAGTAATGGTAAAACTATTGGCACAGTTAGAAATTTGAAAACATAAAAATCCAAGTATTCATAAAAAAAATAATCATTAATATACATCTTACAAAAGATTATGTTTTACAAAATAAAAAAAAAACTGTGCAAAACACTTTTAAGTTTGAAGAACAAAAATATACCGGTTCTTCAGAATTGTTTCTTACGTATTCAGCAACTGTCACCATGCCAAACACAAAATAACAGAGTTGTCACCCCTGGAAAGGATATAACGAAGTAACAAAAAAAATCTTTAAGAATATGACAAGATTGACGGTGAGCTTAATTTTTCCCAGAACCGGATTATCTTTTCGATTAGTATAGGATGTGCCATTATTAAGAACAGTTTAGAAACTTGCATTATAGTAACCAAATGTAGAAGAGGTTGTATTTTCAGAATGAGAACATAATTTTGTGATGATTACTCAGAGTGACTGCTAAACTGATAAAATAGCAGTTGAAGAAGAAAAAATTTCTCGGCAAACAATAAGAAGAATTCTTGAAAGGTGGTTGTTGAAAGCATATTGTTCCAGAAAAGATCCATCTTTGGATTCTGGCCATTAACGATTATACTGAGAAGAATTATGAATTTCGAAAATAAATATTCTGGTGTGATGAAACAAAATCACTTCGTTAATTAATCATCACCACGTGTCAGATATTTGGAAGAAAAATGAAGCTTATCTACGAAAGAGCATAAATTTTCACTGTGAAACATTGAGGTGGTCGTTCACTGTTCTGGGACTGTTTTGCAGCAGAAGACCCTGAATGCTTAATTAAAATTGATTGCACCATGAGAAAACAGCAATACATTGATATTTTGAGCCACAACGTGGATGAAACTGAATTTGGAAACTTGACCTTTTACAGAAGAAAATGATCGAGTTTAATGAAAACATCGTTGGAGAGAAATAGCACAATTTTTTTACATTGGTGAGCTCAAAACTAGACCATAATTCAATGGAAATTTTGCAAAAGTGTGAGGATCAAAAGAATCCTTAAGAATCTCCAAGAGTTAGTGTCGCTTTTTCAAGAGGAATAAAATAAAATGAAAGGGAATAAGCACTTTCCAAAAGAATCAGAATTAAACAAAATTTTCAACAGAAACACAATCAAACTAAGTTATAGTTGCACTAATAATTTAGATAGTTTCATAAAAAAAAAACACCAGAAACTTAAATAGCATCGTACAAAACAAAACCACCAACAAAGAATGCAACTGCAGGGACAAAATAAATGTCCACTTCAAGTTCTCTGCAACACAAAAGAAATAATTTATAAGGCAGAGGTACATGACCCAGATGGCCAAAATAAAATATATTTGGGCTCAACCAAAGACACCTTTAAGACCAGGTGGTTCAATCACAGATCGACATTTAAAATAGAAAAATTAAAAGACAATACAAAATTGGCTAACCACGTCTGAAAATTGAAATCAAAATATGAAAAAGATCCACACATAACGTGGAGCACTGTACAAACAGCCAAGCCTTACAATGATGGACAAATATGTAGACTGTACCAAGAAGAAAAATTAGAAATTATGACATACCCAAATAAAGATGAATTGTTAAATGAAAGAACAGAAATTATGACAAAATGCATCCACACTAAGAAATACCTCTTAGGTTCATACAACCATGGATGAAAATGTCAAAATTCGTTTTAATTTAAACAATGCGCGTTCATAAATTACCTGCCACGTGAACGTTCAAATAAAACACCGTTACAAGAGCATTCTTAAAAAGAAGAACGGTAAAAGGTAAAATCAATTATTAAAAATCGCCTGAAACCACCACTAATGGTAGAAACCTGGGTAGCAAAATAACTCGTTTAAAAATGGAAAATATTCAAAAGTTCTATAATATAATTGTATAGAACACTTTTTAATACAAATGTGGTCTAACCCTATTAGGACCAAAAACTAAGTATTAAACAATCAATATATATATATATATATATATATATATATATGATTTCTTTGTTTGAACATTATTTTAATCGATGCTCGTATTTGAGTAGATATTCTGTTTTTAAATAAACAATATATATATATATATATACACTGGCCTGCTTATTTACGAGAAATTTTGTTACGAAAATATGTGTCATTTCGTGACAAAATTTCTCGTAAATAATCAGGCCAGTATATATATATATATATATATATATATATATATATATATATATATAGTTTAATTAAAAACAGGATATCTACTCAATTACGAGTATTGATTAAAAGTAATGTTCAAACAAATAAGTTAAATACGTCTCTTGTTAAATTTCATTTCGTCAATCTCCGGAATTTTCCCGATATATATATATATATATATATATATATATATATATATATATATATATATATATACTTTGGCAACAAAGTTTCTTTCAAACATGTTTCATAAAATTCGACCATCAAGAAAGATTTAATTAATTTCTTATTAAATTTTGGAAGCATCCTAGCATTTTTCTGTTTTGTTTGAGTTAAGGAAAAATATAAAAATTGTCCATAATTTTATCGTCCTAAGCTCTTTCATCCACTTCTATAGCCATTTTCAACGGTCTTTATGTCTATGATATCATTTTTCATCGTGTTTTGACTGTTACTTAGTAATTGATTCTTTTTTTTTTTTTTAAGGAGTGTTCATTGCAAGTCCTTACGCCCGCGCACGAATAGAAATCTCGTGAGCAACTTTCTATTGAAAAAAAACTTTTAAAAAAACTTTCAATACTCCATTTATACTATTAAATAATATAAGGTTGTTTGTAGGAGAGAAATGTTTGATATATAGAGCTTCTCTTACAGCGAGATGTTTTTGATATTATGATTTATAGAGACTTTTTATATTTTCGATCAGAATTTTCCTTACAAAAAACAATAAAAGGGTAACGAGTTGCTCTTGTAGCCTATTACTACTATGTATGTTGTGGTGCAGTGGATATCGGCTTGGAACAAGAAATCGGTGAGCCGAGTTCGAATTCCAGTTGAAGTCCTTGCATTCACTTACGCGCAAATACTCTTGGGAAAGGTATTAATCAGTCTCTTATCTCCAGTTATGGGTTAAATAACAAGACAGATTGGGTTCTATAGCCTTGGTTGGCAACCAGTCTAACGTAGAAAGCAATGGTAACCTACCGCGGGATAATCATCTGCCCAGTCAGTCGTGTCTCCTTCGAGACATGATCGTCCAAAAGTGTTTCTCACATATGGCACTTAACTGAGTAATTTCGGGTTGCACTGTGTGCTACACATTTATAACATGATGCCATACTAACCTAAACTTAATTACTTTTAAAATCTATGGTTTTCGTTACATATTTAAAACATACAAAACAAATATATCTCAGTATTTAAAAAATAATATTTGATTAAATGTTTTTTTTTTTATAATCAAAGCAATTAGGAGAAAAACAAACTCACCCTCCCCAATGTCGGTAAAACTTTGTTCTGTACCATTTGGGGTCGTCATCAGAAAGTGAAAAGTCGATGGCATTATGTCTGATAATCGTTTTCTCAGCTAAATCGCTTTATTTTATACAATCAGCAGAATTACACCTGTAAGTCATGGGAAACAAAACAGCGGTTAAAGTTCAAAATACACGAAGACGTTCACTTCCTTGAAACAATGAATGGCTTTTGTTTATTGATTTGTTTAACACCTGTTTTTCTAAATATACTGCTTGATTTGGGTTCAAAGGTCAAAGAATAATTATCATCGGTATTGTTATTTTGCTGTGCGGGTGGTGTAATTTTTAGTGGCTCAATACGATACGTTTCGAGAAAGTACGAACTCCAGTCGGGATTCATTACATTGACTTTGGAGCAATTACCCACGGGAAACGCATCTCTTCTACCCCGCCCCAGCAATGGAAACAAAGTAATACAGTTTAAAATTCAAAAGTTCATGAAGCAGGTCACTTGTTTGAAAAGATGAATGGCCTTTGTTTATTGGTTTGTTTAATACGTGATTTTTCACCATAAACTACTTGATTTAGTTTCAAAAGGCAAAGAATAAGATAATGATCATATTATAACCTTGATGTTTATTTCAGAGCGGCGTTATGGTTAACGGCTCGGCATAAGAAATTGGATAGCCAAGTTCGAATTTCACTTGAGTTTTATTACATCCATCTACCATGGGAGGATGTGCGTTGTGGTGCAGTGGATATCGACTCGGAACGAGAAATCAGGGAGCAGAGTTCGAATTCCAGTTGAATTCAGTGCATTCACTTACGCGCAAATACCCTTAGGAAAGGTATTAATCCGTCTCTTCCTTCCAGTTATGGGTTAAATAACAGGACAGATTGGGTTCTATAGCCTTGGCTGGCAACCAGTCTACCGCAGAAAGCAATGGCAACCTACTGTGGGATAATGTTCTGCCCAGTCAGTCATGTCTCTTTCGAGACATGATCGCCCAAGCGTGTTTCAGGTATGGCACTTAACTGACTGACCATTGGAAAAAGACATGAGACGTCTCATTTTCCCTCCCGCTGGTTATGAATTGTTGCTATTATTAAATGACTTTTACTACTACTATTACTATTACAGCTTAGTCGGGATAATTTTTGCCCAGTCAGTCATGTCTCTTTCGAGACATGATCGCCTAAACTTGAATCATGTATGGCACTTAACTGACTGACTGAATATAATAGTTGAAAACATGATTAAGAGTTCTACTGGGTATAAAGTGGGGGATCAGTCTCATATTTTTATGAAATAATGAACTGATCCTCCACTAATTATTAATTAATAATATAATACATCTTTTCCCCCTCTAGCTATGAGTCAAGTAACAGGATAGATTGGGTTCTATAGCCTTGGCTGGCAACCAGTCTACCGCAGAAAACAAGGGCAACCTACTGCGGGATAATCTTCTACCCAGTCAGTCATGTCTATTACGAGACATGATCGCCCAAAGCGTGTATCATGTATGGCACATAGCTGACTGACTGAATATTATAGTTGAGAACATGATTAAGGTTTCTACTGGGCATAAAATGGGGGATCAATTTTATATTGTTATGAAGTAATAAACTGATCCCCCACTAATTTCTACCTAATAATATAATACATCTCTTCCCGTTTATGTATGGGTTAAATTACAGGACAAATTAGGTTCTATAGTCTTGGCTGGCAACCAGTCTACAGCAGAAATCAATGGCAACCATACAACGGAGAATCTGTAATGTGATCGATACCGACTTGGCAGACCGCCTGCAGTTACTCTCTCACCGGCGTGACGTGGCTTCCCTGTGCCTCTTCTATAAATACTTTCACGGCTTCTTCTCCGATGAACTTAGATTACTGGTGCCCCCTAGATACAAATTTGCACGAGATACTAGATTAGTAACTAGGTCCCACCCTTTTACAGTGAAACCGATAAAATGTAACTGTAATTTCTACTCCAACAGCTTCTTTTCTCGCTCTTCCCGCCTGTGGAATTCCCTTCCACATACTTGCTTCCCCGACAGCTACAACCTCCAGGAGTTTAAATGTAAAGTCAATAGACACCTCTTAACACACTAACTCGCATCCATTCTCTCAAACACTCTTCCCATCTACCCAACCCACATCCTCAATATCTTACCCGTCTATCACCCTCCTTCTGACGTTTCTTATATCTAACCACTCTTTCTCATCATCTATGTAACCCCCTGCGCAGTAGTGGCAGTGGAATGCCTTGCTTGGGGTGAAATGATTAAAAAAAACTGCTGGATAATCTTCTGCCCAGTCAGTCATGTGTCTTTCGAGACATGATCGCCCAAGTGTGTATCACGTATGGCACTGACATATTTTCTTCAGTTCAGTAACACTCATTTGTTTTTAATTGCCTCACCTTACCCAGTTGGGCATGTTCCCTAGAAGCTGACACATTGTTCTTCTTTGTTCATGAGTGGAGGTAGGGAGGAGAACCATGACTGAGTCCCAAGTGTAACAGCCTGAGCGATGTGGGCTACACGGTCTGAAAGTATTAGTAACTGGGGCTCCACCGGAAAGGCTATGTTCTGCTTTTATCGAAACCTGTCATTATGCCGTGAACTTTGGGCTGTGGTGCGTGTACCTGGTATACACTTATTAGACTGTATGTCATCATGGATAATGTTAGGGTTCATTCCAACGTCAATTTGTTGGACTGCTGCTCCCTCCCCTATTAATAATAATATATATAATAACAAGTACAAATATGCATTTTATTGATATGGTAGTTCCTGTAGGCAGTAATGCATGTTTGAAGATCTTCAAAAAACTATTAAAATCCAAGGATCTTGAATGAAAAATCTAAAAAGTTTGGCACATAAAGTTATAAATAATTCTATAGCCTTGGCTGGCGACCAGTCTACCGCAGAAAGCAATGGCAACCTACAGCAAAATAATCTTCTGCCCAGTCAACCATGTCTCTTTAGAGACATGATCGCCCAAGCGTGTATCACTTAACTGACTGACAATAAAATAAGAGTTTACTCAGTGATACAAAAAACTAAAACTTAAATAATTTTTAAAGAATTTTAAAGAATTCATGGAATTTAAAACAACTAATTAAATATATATATTATATATATATATACGAAAACACGAAATTATTAGTTATTATTATTATTATATATATATATATATATATATATATAGAACAAAAAGTGTGAGAAGTCGTGAACGTTTTCTTTAAAGTGTATATTTATTGTTTTTTATTATACATCTTATGATTAAGTGTCCATAATGGTGTTTGTGACGCTTATATATATACCCTGATATAAGAGGGTTGTCGGGACCGGATAAATGTTCTCTTATATCCGGGTTTGGTCTATTTTATATACATTACCACAGGCTCTAATTTTGAACCAGATAACATCTCTCTTATATCTGGTTTCTCTTATATCTGGGTTTATCTTATATCCGGGTTTATTATATACGGGTTATACTGTAAGTATATATATATATATATATATATATATATAGAGAGAGAGAGAGAGAGAGAGAGGGGGGGGGGAGAAAGAGAGAGAATAATGAAAGGAAGAGAAAACACCAAATATATCCAGTAAAAAAGCTGTGGTTTGGTCCTGGGTTTGACTGGAAAAGATCCTAATAGACTAACTGTAGGAATCTCTCGTAGTCCATGTCTTAAACAAATCCAAAAGAATTATTCTTGCAAGTACAATTTACTTCTTACAAAAGGCTTTATCGATGTGTGGATGATCTTGGGTCATTTCATTTTTATTCTTTACATTAAAAAATGCAGTGAAAAATGTTACGATGCTATTTCTGACCTTGGATTTCTGGTTCGGACCCGGAAGAAAACTAAAAATAAATAAATAACAGCAACGACAATAATTATAACAACTGTGTTGATTTAATGATTTTTAATATAAATATTGTTTTTCTAAGTTCCTCTTGAGAGGCATTTTATCTGACTCAGCGTATCGGCAATTATAATCCATCTAGGCACAACCCACAATGACCGTCTTCTACAGTTAATATCTTAAGGGTTACAGCAAGAAATTAAAACACAGCAAACTTTATATCGAAAATAACATTTGCAGGTGGCTTTGACCTTGTAAATCGATAAGGAGGAGGGGCTTGGTAGGTTTATAAAAAAGTATGATTTGAAGAAAATTAAATCATCTACAAAACTCACGAGGTGACACCAAGTCTTTTTTAATTCGGTTTCGAATTAAAACAAAATGACAATGCAATTTACTACAAACGCAGAAGGAAGTAAGTCTTTTATTGGATATATTTGGTGTTTTCTATTCCTTTCATTATCTCTCTCTTTCTTTCTCTTTCTCTCTCTATCTCTCTCTCTCTCTCTCTTTCTTTCTCTTTCTCTCTCTCTATCTCTCTCTCTATCTCTCTGTGTCTCTCTCTTTCTTTCTCTTTCTCTCTCTATCTCTCTCTCTCTCTCTTTCTTTCTTTTTCTCTCTCTTCTCTCTCTCTCTTTCTTTTTCTCTCTCTCTCTCTCTCTTTCTTTCTCTTTCTCTCTCTATCTCTCTCTATCTATGTATATCTAAAATATCTATATTTTAATTTTGTTTTTCTTATTTTTATAGCAGTTGTTTTAAATTCCATGAATTCTTTAAAATTCTTTAAAATTTATTTAAGTTTAAGTTTTTTGTATCACTGAGTAAACTCTTATTTTATTGTCTTCCTCTTCTTCTATGCGCCTCGTCCCTTCAGGACGTTGGCGATCATGACCTTCCACGTCTCCCTATTGCTGGTGACTCTTAGCACACTTTCTCCTGTAACACCTCGCAGACCCCGTTCTGTCATCCACCTGATTAGGCCCTTCAAATATGTTATCCGCTGCTTTTCCGTGTTTCTTTTTCCCTCTATTTGACCTGTTAGTATCATGTTCTCCAAGCCCTCCTTCCTCATTGCATGTCACAGGAACTTTAGCTGTCTTTTCCTGATGCTCAGTATTAATTTCGTTTTCGTTTCCATCCTTTCCAAAACATCATCATTGCTCACATGCTCGGTTCACGATATCCACAGCATCCTTCTGTAGAACCACATTTCAGCTGCTTCCAGTTTTTCCTTCATCTTTGATGATATTGTCCATCATTCACTGCCGTATTGAAGAACTGACATCACATAGCAATCTAGTACTCTCTTCCTTGTTTCTAGTGAAATTTTCCTGTCTCTTAATACTCTACTCAGCTTCTGGAACGCGTCCTTCGCCATGCCAATTCTCCTTCGGATCTTTGTGCCGCACTTTCCGTCTTCGGTTAGAACACTTCCCAGGTATTTAAATTTTTGTACCTGCTGGATTTTAGTATCCCCGACCTGTATTTGGCATATTGGGCTGCCATTTTTACTGATGACCATGCATTCGGTTTTCTTGCAGTTTATTTGTAGTCCTTTCTTGTCACTCTCTTCAGCTACCTTCTATAGGAGGTCTTGTAGTTTCTTTTCTGTATCTGCTATCAGCATTATATCACCTGCGTACCTTAGGTTATTTAAATTGTGGCCTCCGATGACGAATCCTAGCATAACTTCTAGGGTTCTCAAAATAATCTCGCTGTACAAGTTGAACAGATCCGATGAAAAGACGCATTCTTGTCTTACGCCCCTTTCTATCTTTGTATGTCTGCTGACTCCGTTGCCTATCCGTATGCAGGCAGTTTGCTGCCAGTAGAGATTCTTAATTCCTCTTATGTCTTTCCCAAATATGTCTAGGCTGCTGCGCTATTCCATCAATTCTTTGTAGGTATTGTAGTTTTTCTAAAACATAATAGAAATTTTCTTGGAGGTTAGGGTCTGCCATTTCTATTGCCTTTACATGACTTTCCTGGCAATGAAATTTCATTATCGGTTTTCCAACGAAACAACATTACCACAAAAACATAATAAAAAGTTTCTGCAGAAATAAGAACGTTCTTTTTTGTAGGGATTATCAAACTTGTCTCGCTAGAACCATTACGACTGAATTCAATTATCAATGGATGCCCCAAACTTTCGGCCAAACTTTCGGCCACATCTAAGCTACGCTTAGAAAGTTATCACTGTCACAATTTCCATCACTGTCTCAAATGTGGTTGAATTGTTATCATAAATAATAATAATAATAATAATAATAATAATAATAATAATAATAATCGGTTCTCAGTTCTGTATCTGTGCTGATAACACGAGGATTTATACCTGAGTTAATAATAAGTCTGATCAGTTCGATGTATAGTCAAATTCTCAACTGATCAATCTGCTGTTAACTGGAGCAAGGAAAGTCTTGTTAGTCTTGTGTAAATTTTCAAGAAAATCGGTTCAGCTGTTTCGGAGTCTATAGGTAACGGACACGCACACACACACAAACACACACACACACAGAGAGAGAGAGAGAGAGAGACAAAGTTCCATTTATAAATAAGTTTAGATTATTATATTAAGCTCTATAATTTTTATTATATTGAGCACTGTTAATATTAAAATAAATGCCGGGACACTCAAAGTAGTAATACCTTTTATATATATATATATATATATATATATATATATATATATGTGTGTGTGTGTGTGTGTGTGTGTGTGTGTGTGTGTGTGTGTGTGTCAAAAATACGCTTACAAACTTAATATTAAACTTCAAAACTTTGTAAACGAGAAATATTGCATAATTTTTTTCAGTTTTTGATTTAGTTTAGTAAACTTTAAAAAAGAAGCTAAATCAAAATTAAAAATGAATATTCATGTTCTAAAAATTCAAACAGACATGCGTGCCCATATATAAATATAGTCGTTCAAGAAAGTAAAGTATTTTTTTTTCTTGACAACATTTGGCATTTCCCTCAAAATGATATCATGTCCCGTGTGTACAAAGTGCTTGGAGAGTAAAGAACAAACATTTTCTGCCCATAGAGAATTTTAACTTTTCTTCACTTAACTTGTTATTTTATTCTTTTTTATCTTTTTTTTTTTTTCTTATTTTCAGATAATTATATGCCTTTCAACTGCGTGATCTTCGGCCTGCTAGTGATGACGTCACTTTCCGTTTTTGGAGTTTGGTTCTTCAAAGTTTACATTTACTTTACCTCTTCCCAAAAGAAAAGAAAAATTCAGAAACTGGTGCAGCTGATCCGGAAGAAATATGAAACAAACTTACAAAACAGTGACCTGCATTTAGATGAGCCCCTTGACTCGGCGTTGGAACAAGTATTACATCCGAGTTATTGGAAGTCTATAAAGAATCAGTTAATTCAGCTTCAGAAGCAAGAGTTCAGTGTACAAACGGTTTAAAATGAAAGATAAAGTAATCGTTAATGATTTTGTTCAGATCATTATACGTTTAGGCACGGACTCACTCGGACAGACACACGCTCCTCTGCCATTCTGAAGATGAGATTTTGATCTAGAAATATCAATGTATAATAAATAGGTAATACCCCAAAACTTCTTTACCTTCCTTTATTTTATTCTATTAAACGCATTGTGACAGCCTTCAAGACCTAACCATATATCTTATATTATCTTATATTACTCTGTCTATCATGTCAGTACCTCACTCTATCTATCTATCTATCTATCTATCTATCTATCTATCTATCTATCTATCTCAGTCTGTTCATTAGATTCCTGAGATTAGGTGGTCTATTGTTTCTTCACTTCCTACTTCTTCTGTATCTTTCCTTTTCTTCTTTCTTTTCCTTTTCTTTATAGAAGTACAATTCTTAAAAAAAAAATACCAAAAGATGTCAATTTCTGCCTGCAATTTAAAATTTCTCTCTCTTTGCCGTTTCCATTGGTTTTTTCGTCTCTATATTTTCTCATTTATTTTCCTCTTCACTTTCTATTTCATTTCTACCTTTTCCTTTCCTCTTTCTTTTCCTTTTCTTGATTTCTCATCTTATTTTCTGATCTTTTCTTCCCTTTTTCTTTTCCCTGTTTTTTAATATCTTTTTACCTCGTACGAAAAATAAATTCCAAAAATAAAGGAAAGTTTTGTTTCAAAACATTTTTTAATAAGTAGTTTATTACTATCATTGTTAACTACCCGATGAGACATTGTTCTTTCAATGTCGAAACGAAAGGTACAATTTCGTAGTAGTTTGCCATAGTGAAGACTAGTTGTGAAGGTTTCTCTCTCTCGCTCTCTCTCTAATCTTTCTCGCACATCTCTTTATATCTCTGTCTCGCATCTGTCAGGAAGTCAGTCTAAGAGACAAACTACTCTTAATTTAAACCCAAGAAGATAGCAACAGAAAACCATTTCAGTATATTTCCCAAAGAAGCCATTGCAATTCATAGTCATCTCCTACCTCACTAACCTGCATCCTCTTTCCCGTGCTCCTTTCTCCATCCACTCCACTCTCATCAGTATTCTCATCCTTCTCTTACCCACTTCCTGACACTTCCTATAACCTGTAATTCTTTCTCATAACTTTCCTCCTATGTAACCAGTTTATTACTTCATAACAATATAAAACCGATCCCCCAGTTAATGATCAGTAGAAGTCTTAATCGTGATTCCAACTATTATATTCAGGCAGTTAAGTTCCATATGTGATTCACGCTCTGGGCGATCATGTCTCTATCGAGACATGACTGACTGGGCAGAAGATTATCTCGCAGTATCTTTCTGTAGTCGACTGGTTGCCAGCTAAGGCTATAAAACCCAATCTGTCCTGTCATTTAGCCCATAACTGGAGAAAATAGACGATTAATCCCTTTCCCAAGAGTATTTGCGCGTAAGTGAAAGCGAGGAAGTCAATTGGAATTCGAACTCGGCTCCCCGATTTCTCGTTCCGAGCACCACAACGCACATCCGCTGATCATTTTTGTCAAAAAAAAACTAAGATCACATATATTTTACATAGATAAAGCTCTTCGTTTCTGTTTTAAAGTAATTAATTTCCAAACTTGTTTTATAAAACGCTCGGTAAATTGATGCTATTTTTGCAAGCGGCAAAGGAGAAAAATAACTCATCTTCGTGTACACGTTTAGTAACAAAAATAAATTGCCTTTTGGTAGACCTGAAGGAAACTACCACCACCTTTAAATTTGTTGTTTTTCATTTTTTTTTTCATTGCAATCTTATCGATTACACCCTAAACTTTCCGATTGACAAAAAAAAAAAAAAAAATTGGAAAAATTCCAATATTTCAACAAATTTAGGTGGGGCTCAGTTTTTCATACAACGTTATAGTAAATCGATTTCATCTTGGAATCACTCGCCGGCACGACATTACCACCACCTGTAAATTGGTTGATTACCAATTGTTTTTACTTGCAATCTTATCGATTAAACCCTAAACTTCCCAATTGAGAAAGAAATTTGTAAAAATTTCAACATTTCAACAATTTTAAGGGGGGCTCAGTTTTTGCGCATATTCAACTGTTGAATCCTTTGCAAAATTTTTGAATAAAGCCAGTCTTAGAGTTTCCGAGGAAGATGCCATCATGAGAACTGAAGAAAACTTGAAAAGGGCAAAAACAAGAGTAACAACTCGTCCACCCCAAAAAACCAAAACGAAGCGACCCCAACGCGAGTGGTTCCAAAATGGAGGATCGATTTACTATAATTATAATATGTTGTATGAGAAATTGAGCCCATCCCACTAAAATTGTTTCAATATTGAAATTTTTCAATCTTTTTTTTTTATAATCAGAAACTTTATGTAATAACCGATAAGACTGCGCTGAAAAAAGTAAAAAAAAATAAAAAATAAAAACAACAAATTTAAAAGGTGGTGGTAGTCTCCTTCAGGTCCGCCTGCCTTTTTTTACAAAACTAAATTTTAATGTGACTTTTTATCTTTTCTTATATTTTGCAACAAAATCTTTTGTTTTGTTAAAATTTTGAACTTATTGAATGGCGAAGATATACAATTCAAGGAAAAACTAACCCAGGCATTTAAATAATAAAAAAGAAAAAACAGTTGCTCAGAAAATCACTAAACGCATTATAATAAAAAGATATGAACAAACTTTATATTTTGAAATTGCTTGGTCCTTTCCTGAAAAAGAAATGACAATAGTAAAGGATTTAAAAAATCAGACAATTTTGAATCCTCAGTTTTATTTCGACTTTTATCAAGTCGACGTAACACGGTTTATTGCAACTCTTCAAAATTCAACTGCCATTTTTTACAAAATATCCTCAGGAGACTTCTCTTCCCTTTTTCGGTCTATTTTCTTCATATTGGATTGATCTCTGATGATTAGGAAAATTTTCTTTAAGTCCTTTTCCATCCGAGGAAAAATATAGGCACACCAAATCGACCAGAGCCAAATACTGAATATCACCATCGTTAATATGATTAAGAGGATGATAAATAAACAGTCGGAATGCACGAATGTTTTCACTGAAAATAGATTTAAAGAAAAAAAAACGAACAGACATTATTTGTATTGGTATTAAATCGTCTGAATTTCTTGTACAAAACATTATCGCGATTAATTTTTTTCAGTCTAAATGTCCGCCATTTTGCTTTGCCATTTTTAGCGACTACGCGGAGATTACAAAGAAGGAGAATAAAAGCAAGAATTCTAGTGAGATTTTAGAGAGAAGGAAATAGATCACAAGATATGTAAAAGAAGCAATAGAAAAAATGAAATAAATACGAGTCAAAAGTTGATAGTAGTAACAATTATTGAATTATATAACCTTCACCAATGCAGTCAGAATATAACGGAAAAATATATGTATGTGTGCTCATGTATTTACACTTCAACGAAAATTTGTTTAGTTACTACATGTTTTGTTATTTTTTTTTAAAAAGAAATCTTTAAAAATGCTAAAACTTTTACTCACTTTAATCAGTATATATATATATATATATATATATATATATATATATATATATATATATATATATTGTTTTCTTTAATCCGAAGTGGGAGAGTAGGAAGATCAATTCCAAGTGTCATTTTAGATATAACTAAAAATATATCTATAAAAGAACAATATGAAGAAAGACAAAAGGAAAACTTATCTTAGTAAACGCGTTTCGTCCGCTGATAAACTTTGTCAAGTCAAATATAAGGATTTTATTTTGCAACACGTATTTATAAACAAAATTAAAAAAAAAAATTGTTAGATTTTCAAAACTTATAATTTTAAGAAACGCTCATCTGGAAATTCATAAGGATAACTGAAAAATCTAGGTTCGATAGCGAATAAACCGTCACAACTGCTCCTCACAATACAATGAGGAAACTTGCAGATATTTAAAAAGAAGACTTATCGAAAGAATGCCACACTTATGAAAAGAGAAAGTAAATTATTTCGATAGAAGATTTTTGAAAGTGCCGCTATTGAATCTTATCAAAATGTCAAACATATATATATATATATATATATATATATATATATATATATATGAAATGATTATATCTACTTAAATATGAGTATCAATCAAAAATAATGTTCAAACAAATCATTTCATTTATAACCAAGTTTCGTTAATCTTTGTTAATTTTCGTAATATATATATATATTAAACTGGAATTTGCTAATTTTCAAAAAAGTAATGTATCACAGATGTATATCTTATTTTTTACAAGATTTTTAAAAACCGAGAATTAACTTTTGTTTACAAATGTATTGATCGTTCAAAAATGACCGAAAAATTGAAAAATTAAAAAGGAATGAAATAATTTTAGATTCCATAGATTCCAATCAATATAATTTCTGTTTGAAATACACCAGAGTATTTTGCTATCTGGAACTAGTAAATTTGATAATTTAGCTTTCAATTAAAACTAAATTAAAAGTTTCATGAAAACTTTTATAATTTTAAAAATTCAACTTAAAAAATTAGTTATCGAAAATGAGTGGCGGTACCTAAAATTCAGACTTAGTAAACACTGGATCCTTGTGTAGCAGCTAGAAAATGACCGTCAGTTCGATCCTGCGTGGATATTACATGCCCACCTATGGCTTTGTACTGTATTAGAATTCGACAATGTCTGAAAACACGTCTTGCTAATCTTTGTGCGAATGTGTGTCTATGTAAGTGTGTGTGTGTGTGAGAGAGAGAGAGAGAGAGAGAGAGAGAGAGAGTAAAATGATTATTAAGATTTTATAAACAAAAGATAACAAAAAGTTAAAAACATTTTATCACGAGAAATAAATAAACTCTTATTAAAACTTGAGACAATTATGAAATTCAAATGAACTCATTTACCCGTGTTTTGGTCGCTGAAGTTTTTCATTTTCTTCTTTTTGAATTCAACCAAAATTTGAAGAAGAAACGTTTCCTAATCTCATGGACTGATTGTTTCTCGAGTGTCACCAACGCGAGATCTCTTTCTATATCAGCATTAATACCGCAGCCCCACGCAATACGGTCAAATATCACCTGCTAAGATTGACAGCGAGTCAACTATGTCATTTTTTTCATTTTATACATAAAGAATGCTTTTACTATTATCATTAAATTATTTATTTTACCTAGACTAAACTTAGATTTCCGGTTGAGGACTTTGTCTCTGTAATATAAATATTCTTCTTGTGAGAGTGTGGGGACAGACTTGACGGTTAAAGGCTTATGAAAACATGAAAAATAAACTCATAATAAGACTGAAAACTGTCTCGATGCTAAAGCTTGGAAATTTATGCTTATTTTGATTCTTTTTTTTTTTTTTTTTACACTTCCCGAGCATGAAATTCGGTCAGTCAGTTAAGTGCCATACGTGATACACGCTTTGGGCGATCATGTCTCGAAAGAGATACGACTGCTTGGGCAGAAGATTAACACGCAGTAGGATGCTATTGGTTTCTGCGGTAGACTGGTTGCTAGCCAAGGCTTCAGAACCCAATCTATCTTATTATTTGACTCATAGCTAGAGGGGGAAGAGATGTATTATATTATTAAGTAGCAATTAGTAGGGGATCACTTTATTACTTCATAACAGTACAAAACTGACCCCCACCACTTTATGCCCAGCAGAAGCCTTAATCATGTTTTCAACTATTATATTCATTCAGTCAATTAAGTGTCATATCTTATACACACTTTGGGCGATCATGTCTCGAAAGAGACATGACTGACTGGGCAGAAGATTATCCCGCACTAGGATGCCATTACTTTCTGCGGAAGACTGGTTGCCAACCAAGGCTATAGAACGCAACCTTTCCTGTTATTTGACTCATAACTAGAGCGGGAAGAGATGTATTATATTATTAATTAGTAATTAGTGGGGAATCAGTTTATTACTTTATAACAATATAAACTGATCCTCCACTTTATGCTCACTAGAAGCCTTAATCATGTTTTCAACTATTATATTCAGTCAGTCAGTTAAGTGTCATACGTGATACACGCATTAGGCGATCATGTCTCAAAAGAGACATGACTGTGGTAAACTGGTTGCCAGCCAAGGCTATAGAACCCAATCTGTCCTGTTATTTGACTCATGGGTGGAGGGAGAACAGATGTATTATATTATTAAATATTAATTAGTGGAGGATCAGTTTATTACTTCATAACAGTACAAAACTGACCCTCCACTTTATGCCCAGTAGAAGCCTTAATCATGTTTCCAACTATTATATTGTCAGTCAGTTAACTACCATACGTGATACACGGTAGACTGGTTGCCAGCCAAGGCTATAGAACCTAATCTATCTTGTTATTTAACCCAAAACTGGAAGGAAGAGACGGATTAATAGCTTTCCCAAGGTTATTTGTTCATAAGTGAATGTAAGGTATTCAACTGGAATTCGAACTCTGCTCCCCGATTTGTCGTTCCGAGTCGATATCCACTGCACCACAAGGCACATCCACCGGTCGTAAAAGTGCAATTATCATTTCTCCTGAGCACTGAAGAGTAAATTGGCTCTGATACCATTAACCAATTTCTGATTTTTATTATATTTTGCTTTTAATAGTACATTTCAACTATAAATTGTTTTACGGTGGCAGAATGTAAAAACAGACCAAGCGTTACGATGAGAGCACCATAAATAAAATGAAGAAGAAGAAAAACAACAATAATAACAGTAATAATAGCAGAAACAGCCATTGTTCATTTTAAACAGGAGGTATTTAACTAAGTAGTTGGACTTAGAATATGCGTTGTGGTGGAGTGGATATCGAGTTCGAACTCCAGTTAAATTCTTTGCATTCACTTACGCACAAATACCCTTGGGAAAGGTATTAATCCGTCTCCTCCCCCAGTTATGGGTGAAATAGTAGAACAGATTAGGTTCTATAGCCTTGGCTGGCAACCAGTCTACCGCAGAAAGCAATGGCAACCTACTGCGGGATAATCTTCTACCCAGTCAGTCATGTCTCTTTCGAGACATGATCGTCCAAATCGTGTATCACGTATGGCTAACTGACTATTTCTTCTTATTTTTGGTCTACTGGGCATAAAGTGGGGGATCAGTTTCGTATTGCTATGAAGTAATAAACTGATCACCCACTAATTACTAATTATTAATATAATACATCTCTTCCCCCGCTATGAGTCAAGTAACAGGACAGATTGGGTTCTATAGCCTTGGTTGGCAACCAGTCTACCGCAGAAAGCAATGGCAACCTACTGCGGGATAATCTTCTGCCCAGTCAGTCATGTCTCTTTCAAGACATGATCGCCTAAAGCGTGTATCATGTATGGCAATTAACTGACTGACTAAATATAATAGTTGAAAACATGATTAAGTCTTCTTCTGGGCATAAAGTAGGGGTTCAGTTTTATATTGTTATGAAGTAATAAACTGATCCCCACTAATTGCTACTTAATAATATAATACATCTCTTCCCCCTTTGGCTATGAGTCAAATACCAGGACATATCAGGTTCTATTCTCTTGGCTGGCATCCAGTCTACCGCAGAAAGTAATGGCAACGTATTGCGAAATAACCTTCTGCCCAGTCAGTCATGTCTGTTTGGAGACATGATCGCCCAAGCGTGTATCACGTATGGCAATTAACTGACTAAATTGGCCTTAGTTAGAATCACATTACATTTTCGTTTTTATTTATTTTATTTTTATTTTTTTAGCAGCGTGAGCTTCGTTTTACAGCCTTGAATTCAAAACTGTAGAGAAAACAAGGAAACCACTCTGCTGAATTTCCCAAGAAATCATGGCAATTCCCAAATATTAAAGAAAAAGAAATTGTGGAGAGACATGATTGTCTAATTCCTGAAGAGATGTGGCCTTAAAGTAAAAAAAAATCTCTCAAAAACAAATAATGAAAATTCTAATTTCTTTTTAAATGAAAATACTTTTTACGGATAGCATTAGTATTGAGTATTAAAAGCTACAGGGGATACGGAGACGTGTAAGGCCATTATCGCCTACGTCCTGAAGGGACACGGTGCATAGTAGTAGTAATAGTAGCAGTTATTGTGTTTTCATACTGAGTTGATAGGGTTAGCAGATGGTTGGTTGGGTGGTTGTTTTGTTTTATGGCATATCAACCTCGGCGGGTCATTTATTGCTAACTAAATTTTTATTTATTTATTGCTGGTAATACCTTTTTCTTTCAACAATTTATTGTTGTTTTTGTATAAGTTTTGTGTCTAGTAATACTTTTTTCTTTTCGAGAAAGTTATTGGGTTAATAACAAGTGTAGGACTTGGGGACCCTGCCCTTAAAAACAAAAATCCCAATGAATCTTGATATTCATTGGGATTTTTGTTTTTAAGGGCAGGGTCCCCAAGTCCTACACTTGTTATTAACCCATAACTGGAGGGAAGGGACGGATTAATACCTTTCCCAAGGGTACCAGTGCTTAAGTGAATACAGGGTATTCAACTGGAATTCGATTTCTCTTTCCGAGCCGATATCCACTGCACCACAACGCACATCCGTCACTTACAGCATCTGGTATTCCCAAGCGGTCACCCATCTAAGTACTGACCAGGCTCAACGTTGCTTAACTTCGGTGATCGAGCGAGAACCGGTGTATTCAAAGTTAGCAGATGGAGATAGTTTTTAAACCCTCGTGTTAATATGTAGCCCCTGCACATCAGTGGCGTTACCGCCTTGCTCGGGGTGATATAATTAAAAAAAAAAACGACTTACGGCGGACCTGAAAGAGACTACCACCACCTTTAAATTTGTTGTTTTTCATTTTTTTTAACTTTTTCCAGTGCAATCTTATCGATTTACATTCTAAACTTTCCGACTGACAAAATATTTTTAGAAAAATTTCTATATTTAAACAAATGTAGCGGGGGAGGGGGCTCGGTTTTTCATATAACGTTATAGTAAATCGATCATCCATTTTGGAACCACTCGCCGATACGACATTGCCACCACCGTAAATTTGTTGATTATCAATTTTTTTATACTTTTTTCAGTGCAATCTTATCGATTAAACCCTAAACTTTCCGATTGACAAAAAAAAAAAAATGTGAAAATTTCAACATTTGAACAATTTTAGGGAGGGGGCTCAATTTTTCATACAACCTTATAGTAAATCGATCCTGTGCAATTAACTTTATTGCTTGCTCATATTCAACAACTGAATCCTTTGCGAAATTATTGAATAAAGCCATTGTTGGAGTTTCCGAGGAAGATGCCATCGTAAGAACTGAAGAAAACTTGAAAAAGATAAAAACAAGAGCAACAACCCGTCCCCACAAAAAATAAAACAAAACAAAGCGACCCCAACGCTAGTGGATTCAAAATGGAAAATCGATTTAAACGTTGTATGAGAAACTGAGCAACCCCCTAAAATTGTTTAACTATTGAACTTGGCACATTATAACGCACACCTTTGTATTAGTTGTACTAAAATAAACTGTTTAGATTTTATTTATTTATTTTTCTTTCGAAGTAACTTGAAACCCTAATAATAATTTCGTATCATTCGCATTTAATCCCGCTCACTCCAACACCGGCCTTAATAAAAATAATAATAATAATAAATATATATCCATAAAAAACTTTTAACACTAATAATAATAATAA